>PVLA01007924.1:0-96885 GCA_004027455.1 Hydrochoerus hydrochaeris | reverse complement strand
CTGTGATTTTGATGAGTTTTCCTTTATAGGTAATCTGTTTCTTTTCTCTGACCACTTTTAATATTCTGTTCTTGTGATGGATTTCTGGGATCCTGATTATTATATGTCTGGGTATAGATCTGTTTGGGTTGTAGCTGGCTGGATTTCTATATGCCTCATTTATCTGAACTTCACTTCCATTACCTATGTTTGGGAAGTTCTCCTTAATTATTTCTGTGAATAGACTTTTTATTTCATTTGTATTTGTTGCTGCATCTTCATTCACATATTTTATTCTTAGGTTATAAATCCTCTTGTCATCTTCTAGCCTTTGTATCGTTGCTTCCTGGTTCCTTGTTATTTTTAAGAGATCTTTCCTTTCATGATCATACTTTGCAAATCTATCTTCAAGTTTTGAAAGTTTGTCTTTAGTTTCTGTTAAAAGGTTTTGCCAGGTTTCAATGGAGTTTTAAATTTCCTGATATGCTCTTTGGATCTGTTTCATATATTCTAGGTTTTGTTTATATTCTTCATCAAAGTCTTCTCTCCTTTCTCTGGGTTCCTCTATTCTTTCATTTGTGTCTACTTGAGGATTACCCAGGACTTCCTTTATTAGTCTTCTTATATCTTGCTTCACCTGAGTTAGAATTTCAGATTTAAATTCTATGATGAGGTCATGGATGTATTTCTTTATTTCTGATGAGGCTGTCTCTGACATTATGGGTTTGCTGCTCTCAACCTCCTCTGCATTTACCTCTGTTGAACTCACTTTCCCTGTTTCTGCAGTTGGGGACATTTTTCTCTTTCTCTGTCTTGTCATGTTTTTGGCCCTCTTCAGACGGGTGGGTGGTGGAGGTCTCTGGGCCTTTCGTTTTGCTTACAGTTTTTGCAGTGCACTTGCTAGGGAAGTACCGCCCCTCAGTCTGCAGTGGATCTGTGAGTTGCAGGCTGAGAAATGGCTCCTCTCCCTATGCCAGTCAACTAGTTTATGCTTCAACAGGTTTGTGTGTTCCCTGGGGATGCCACTGGCCCAGGAAGTCCTCATCACTGGTCCAGGGAAGCCTCGTCCTTGGCTATTGGGTTTCAACCAGGGGCATGGCCCTGCCCGAGCAGATCCCACCAATCTGCTTTGGACTAGGAGTCATCGCCTAGGGTTCTGATTCAAGCCAGCCCTGTCCAACTCCAAAATGTCACCCAGCCAGTCCTCCCAGTTTGGGGATTCCAGTTCCCGTCACTCACCAAAGTTCGTGCAGCTCAACTGGCTGTTTCACTCCACCTCTCAGGGCCTCCCCCAGCCAAGGGTCTGAAGTTCACCAACCCCCTGCTCTCGGCAGGGCCACAATCTCAGCTCGATCATTAGTCAGCTGAATTTAAGACTTGCCAGTACAGCGATTGGGGCTTGCCCAGTTCCAGCCCTCTGTCCATGCTTCTTTTTCTTCTTTCTTTTTTTTTTTCCCCTTTTTCTTTTTCCTCAGTTTCTTCCTGGGTCATGAGAATTCCTCTCCTTTTGTTTGGCTTTCTCCATTTTGCCAGATTGCAGCATCTGAGTTGTTTTTATTTTTTATTTTTTCCTCAGAGAAGCTCTCTTACAGTGCTGCCACTCAATCGGCCATCTTGCAATCTCCCTAGATAAGTATTGATTTTCAATATATTTTGTTGTGCAAGATAATGTAGATTTGACTTTAGCAAGGTCTACCTAGAAATGCCAAGAATTAAATTTGTCTCCAGAGCATCAATAAACAAACATAAATAAAAACAAAAAATTCTAATTATTCTCACAGAAAAGCTTGGCTCTAATCTTCTTAATGGTACCCAGTTAGTCTTGTCAAAAGTATAAAAATAATTGTGTTAATTATCATCCAATTAATGCTAGAATTTGTGGAAGACTTTTAATGAGTTTTTACCAACTCAAAATGAAAATAAAGATCATTAATTTTGTGGACTAACAATACAGAAAACATTGAGGATTTAATTCAGCAGTTCAAGTGCTTGCCTGGTAAGTGCTAAGTTGTGAGTTTGATTCCCAGTATCAAAAACAAAGCAAAAAACTAATCCATCCAGAAAACAGAATAATTCCATTTCTAAAAGTAAATAATAAATATCTTTCTCAAAATTGTTCTTACTTGCAATGGGTGTATAAATTTGGTCCATCCTGCTTATTTATGCAGAAGCTTTATTTCAAAGTCTTCTGGAAATGATAAAATACACACTGGAAAAGGTATGCACAGGAGACAAATGCAGGGCAGAAGGTGAGTAAACTTAAATGAACTAACACAGGTCTATTTCTTTAGAGTTTTCCTATTTGGTATGTATCAAAATTAGGACATAGAGGTCAATGAGTAGATGAACCAAAAACGATGTTAAACATCCTTAGTAAGATGCATAAACATACCAGAATAAATTCAATTTTACCTTAAAACTTTACATATAACAATGTATTTTAAAACCTATATACTTAAAATGTAATCATAATAAAGTGTAAGAAAATTTAAAGAATTTCCTTGATTAAAACTGATAATATTCTTAAATGGTGAATTAAAAACTTAAACCCATTAAATTTATATGTATGTTTTTCTTAGGAACAATTGCCCTCAAGGAGCCTGAGTATATGAGCAGATAATTTTGTTATTCTTGTTGTTTTCATTGAATTGGACTAGCATGGGTAAAACAAATATTTGCCACTTTGGCAAATCAGTATCCATATATACTGATTCAACGCTAGCTTGTATTTTGCAGAACAGCCTATCCTTCATGATATTACCAGGCATTAGAGGTGTATTTTTACTCTAATTACCTTATCAAGTGAATTATTGATAGCTATATTTTAGAATGTTTGATGTTCATGTAAACATAATAAAATTTCCCCATCTCATTTTCATCTAGTAAAATATAAATTTAATCTTCCCAAAGGACATTGTGACAATTAAATATACAAATTTCCCCTTAGAAATAATATAATAATGATACTATGTGTTAGCAATCACGCACATATATGCACATACTGAATTTCTTCATTTCACTTGAACAGCTTTGTATTTTAGATTCAAATTTTCAAATAATTTCTATCTAATGTTTGCCATTCCTGCTGCCTTAGTCAGTTTCTCCCAAATTCACATTAGCTTAAGCTGGTAAGTGGTCACATTATGGTCCCAGAACCCAAATATTCCATTACTATATAAACCAATTTTATCTGAAAGCTGATTCCAAAGTCTTCAAATTTCTCTTACCTCAGTCTTTCAGGATAATTACAATTACAATTAAAAACAAACAACAACAACCAGAAAATCAAAATGACACCTTTGTAGAATTTCAGAATTCTAGCTTCTGTTTATGTTCACCAGAAGCATTAAATAGTTTCTATAACTCAAAGTCAATGATTTTGAGTTTGGGGGATAAGTCTGTCTGTCTGTCTGTCTGTGGAAAGAATATACACACTGATGACTGGTCATCTCACTACTGAATAGATTTTAGGAAAAAAAACCGCTTTTATCTGAAGTATTAGACTTTAATTTAATTTTAATTGGATGGAATATAACGTGGCTCAGTTCAAATGGACTCAGTATGAACTGCATTATGTATAAACCATTGGAATCTCAAACATCCCTAGATCTTTGTTTCAATTCACTTTACCTAGAAGATTTGAACTGGTGTTTGCATTGTTTTGTTTGTATCTGACATTAATCTTTTTAATGACCTCACAAACCCTAGATTTGTCTAAAAGAGTAAATTTAAGATGTCTGACACAGATATAATTATAAGGCAGTAATCACCTATCTCAGTCATTTAACAGTGTATCTCTCTAACAAAAGCAAAACCACTTTAAAAATGTATTATGCAAATAAAGTTTTAGGTTCAGTATTTTCCATTTAAGCACAATTAACTTCTGACAGTCAATTTTAAACTAATTACAATGTATTCATCCATGCAAGATAATTACAACATAAATGTTTAGTAGCCAATCTGGTGCCTTCATTTATAATTAATATTATAAATTGACATTAAATACTTCTACATTGCAGACAATGATGTAGAAAAATTTGTTAAAGATTTAATTATTTAGGAGTTTACCTTTTATTTCTTACTATAATAAGGTATTTAAAATGAAATAATGGACAGGTAACCAAAGCAGAAAGTTAAATTCATATAACATTCATATTTATTGCCTCTTAATGGGCAAGCCAGTATCAGAAATCATGATTGAAGTACCCAGTATCTGGTCTAAGCTGTCATAAGTGTAGCATCATCTCTGTGTCTATAGGACACAGCTAAATAATTTCCAGGCAAATTATTATGAATAAATTCCATGCATTACATTTATTTATAAAAAAGCAATTTCATAAAGGACTTAGTACCTCACACTAAGCAATCCCAAGTAACCTGGAAATCTACAATATTTGTTTATATTAGCTGTACCACCAACAAAATTCCTTGGGTGATTAGCTAAACCTAGTATTTTCGTGTTTATTAACAATAAACATTACCCACTTTCTGAATAAAACTCTTAGGAGTATTGAATCATAGCTTCACAGGAATCAAGGGAATAAATAAACTTTATTATTACTAAAAATAAAATGAGGGGAACTATTTATAACAAATAATCTTGTATTTATTTTTAGTCACTCAAAATAATAGAAGTGTAAAACATCAAATGATATTTAACACCATTTTGTTCAATGTAATTATTTTGCTGATTGTAATAGTGCAGTGATGATTTAGAAATGAAAGCCAAACAATCAAGAGTGAAGGGGTTTTATTGCCAAGCCTGGAGACGCAGTCTCTGTTGATTGATCTCGAGACTGCGTGCCTAACAAATAAGAGTGGTTACCTTTATAGTGGGTATGGGGAGGACGAGATTAGCAATGATTGGTGAATTCAGGGTGGTAAGAACACAGGGAGAAAGTTGGTAGGTTATTGAGGGTGGCAAGCGAAGTGTCAGTTTGGGGAAAAGGAAACTTATCTTATGAAACAGGAACTTAAGTAGGAAACAAACTTAATTTTAAAATGGCGCATACAGAACAAGATGGCAGCGCATTTGGTTAGTCAATGGTCTGAGCATTACACTGATAAACTGAAATAGTTTGGAGATAGATTCAAAGTATTAATTTATAACTCTTACTCCCAGAGTCATTCTGCTGTTCAATACTACTTCTCATAATATAAATAATATCTTTTCTTATCAGCAACATTTAAATCTTTTACTTATGTTATAAGATTACTAATGCTTTTAAATACATTCAACCTGGTGCTAAAATAAAGTTTTCTCATTTATTTTGCCTTTAGATGAGTTTAAAGTAAATAAAAGAACACTTATTAGTATTATTATAATATGAAAAATTTTACATTAAGAGAAAATTTCAAGACAGTTTTGTAAGGAAAAGGGATACATAATGCCAGTAATGTGATTATTGTTCAGATTTTTATCTGTGGTAAAATATTTAATCTATTTTATTTCTTCATCACAATATAAAGATATTGATATACATATAAAATTAATACTCTCTTTAAATTATATTTGCTATTGAAAATTTTAAGAGTAATGAACATTATACTCTGAATTTTAAGTATCAAGTTGATTAGTTTTATAAGATGGTATAAACTGTTGGCATATTTAATTTACTTACTGAGTTAAAATATGAAATAATTTTCTTGAAGCCAATTAAGTGATGCATATTAAATCAGCAACTTGGAAAAAATCAGTCTAAAGTACCTCTGATTTTGTTTCATTATTTTAATTCATATTTAAATACTCTAACCCCTTTGGTTCATGTTGTAATTTTATATCAATTTCCTATTTCAGATTTAGATGAATCTGAAAACTGAAAATAAAAATAGTGAATTTCTTTATCATTTTAAATTAGAAAGTAAATGCAATTTTATCTTGCAAAGGGGGATATTTTAATCTTTCTGAGGATGATAAAGTAAACTTTAATTGGTGCCAGGTATCTTATTTAGGCAAAGCAGTTTTGAAAAAGAAAAGTAATAATATCCAGTTTTTAAAAAAAATGTTTACATTTTTCTAGGAATGAACAGTATTACTCAGTTATATATTTTATTTTTATTGCCTAATTGAGTAAAACTATTTTCTTTGACATAAAAATAATAGCCAACCCTTTCTTGGTTATGCTTACAGAGATAGACAAGGAAATTAATCAACTTAATAATTATGTGTCTAACAACTTACAAACTGTGCAATGGAACCACAATTACTTAAATTGATTTCAGAAAACTGAAGTTTAAATAAATCTTGGTTATAATAAAACTCTTCACTGTAATAGTCAGAAGGTTCACCACTTGTTGCATTATCCTTACAAAGGACAAACATAAAAGTCAATAATGTAAGTTATTTGAAGTACTATTCCATGGACTAATTCTACTTATTTGTTAAGGATAAGTTTTCAAACTTAACAACATTATTTGTATCCAAGTAAGCATAAAAGTAATATAATGCTAATCTAATGAAATTATATTATAGTGAGGAAGCATATACATGTGAGAAATGCATCAAAATGTAAGTTTTTTTTATTTACGCTTTGAAGTGAGACAAGGTTTTGCTGCATCTCAAGGTGGTTTTGAACTTATTATGTAGCCTAAACTGTGTTCAAATTCATGGCAATTCTCCTGCGGCAGTTTCTCAGGTCCTGGGATTACAGGTATGCACCACCACAATGGGCCATATATCTTTGAAGAAATAATTACATCTCAAAGATATTATACTGTATTAGTGCACAATGATTTAGAAAACATACTTTTACTTTAAAATCTATAGATAGTTAAATTTTACTTTATTATATTTATATCTGTAATATATACATACATTTATTAGAAATGAAGTAGAATATAATTATTAAATATATATGTTTGAATCCCTAATATTGTATTTTAATATACTCCTAAGAAATTTTTCATTTTATAGAAAAAGGCAAAACAATTTCATAACACAATAAGAGGATAATAATAAGATTTAATACATTTCATATTGTCATGCATAAAATAGTTACTCAGAGTACAACTTATGAGCATAAACCTTCTTTTTCAAAGAACTAAGAGACATGAGTTACAAGAGCAACTTGCATTTTTCTCACTTTTTCCTTCATTTTTTTCCCTTTTTCCAAAGGTCTTATTATAAGCAAATTTAAAGTACAGTTCACTTAAAAATTAGAGTAACTATATAAGTGAACACTACTTTAATGCCATCTGAATCTAATGATAAAAAAATTAACATATTGAAACAGTGAAATGCATTTGTAAACTCCACATGTAATATAGAAAATAGAAATTTATTTAATTTAAAGAAATTTATTAAATTATTTATTAAAATTATTTATAAAATTATTTATTAAAATTTATAGAAATTTAATTTAAAGAAATGATTTAAATTTTTTAACCCTGAGGTTATCATATTTCTGCGTGTTTCTGTAATCTTCTCCTGAAATGGACTTTAGAATGGTAGAGACAGTCTTCTGTCTTCAGATCTGAGCCATGCAGGCTCCCATGTACTAGTTAAAATCAGAAGGTGCCAGTTTTTTCTGAGGAAATAACAGAAGGTGACAATACTTTCTTTAAATGATTTATTTACTCCTTTTCATTAACATTTCAATTACTGTAGATCTTTTTATGTAGAGTCCAGGTTTGATCCCTAACATGCCTCTGGAATGTGATAAATCTAGGGGCTAGAATGTGAGGTAAAGGAATAAAGTTGATTAAAGCATGTTGAAGTTATTTGCTTCCTTCTTTGTTATGCTTAATAAAAATGTAACCAAATAAATGATTATTATAGAAGTCAGAAAAACACAAGTCACACCTTCTTCAACTGAGGTAGAATCAGAGTATTTAAAGCTATCTGAAAAATGAGAAAGCAGACAGTAGGTATATGATTTATATTTCTCCACTAAAAGAATAATTGCAAACCTAAAGCTTCTAACAAAGACATTCTATTAAGAAACTTATAAATGCTTCAAGAATGAAAATTTTGAGCTCAAAAATGTCAATAATGAAAATGGAACTGAAAAAGAAGTTAGAGGAAGGTTATAAACTAAGGAGTAAATCTTAAAATCAAAACAATGCTTGAGAAAGTCCAGCATTTGCTTTTATCAGCAACTGAAAAGAAATGATACTTAAGAAATCCACTTGAAAGTGTACATGTGTGAATGTTTTGTTAAAGATTGTAATAATAAAATATGGCACATTTCTTAAATTCTTTTCTTAAAATCTTGTTGTCAGCTTTTTATCTTCTCAAGACATGCTTTGAATTGTTTATTTATTTCAATTAAGCAATCTTCAATCTTCTACTGAGTCACTGTATTTTATAACTGAAAAAGAAATCTATTCAACAAGGTTTATGAAACTTCAGGACAGGGACACCACTCACCAGTATGTACATGAAGGGTTTCCATGAATACTTAAAGAAAGTTCAGAGATTGAAAAACTATTAGACATTAATAGTTACCCTAGAATCACTGTCATCCCTGGCTAACTGTGGGTGCCCTCCCTGGCTATTAAACTGCCTTTTTCCACTCCAATATAACTCCAAACAGTCAGGCACAGTGGTGACCCTAGCCCATTCTCTTGCTACTTCAGATCGTAGCACTGCATTTTTGAAGAAAAAAAAAAAAAGGATACCCTAGAGTGGTTAAGATCAGGGGAAGGGAGGGATCTAGGTCCATTGTTTGCATATCCAACCCTCACAGTAGGCCTTCAAGAAGATTCCTTGGTTTGGGAACTGCCGCTCATTGACACAGGCTTGCAACTGCTATGTAAGCAGCCCTCCATGGTCACTTCTCCAGCTTCAGTGTAGGAGGCCTCCCTTCTGCAAACAGCATCCTTTGTGCTTTAGGACAGACCCTGTTAAAATAGAGTTATTTTAGAATAAAAACAGACCTGAAGATCAATGGAATAGACTAGAAGATACAACTATGAACACACTCAAACACCTTATCTTTGATAAAGGGGCCAAACATGTTCACTGGAAGAATGATAGGCTCTTTAATAAATGGTGCTGGAAAAACTGGCTGTCCATATGCCAAAAACTAAAGTTAGACCCATGCCTATCACCATGTACTAAACTGAAATCTAAATGGATCAAAGATCTAAATATTAAAATAGAAACACTAAATCTATTGGAAGACAAAGTAGGTAAAAATCTCAAAGACATAGGGGTAGGTAGACAATTCATGAACAAGAACCAAACTGCATGGGAAATACTTCCCAGAATCAATAAGTGGGTTCACATCTTATTAAACAGTTTCTGCATGTTGAAAGAAATCTCAACAGAAGGAAAAGAAAACCCACAAACTGGGAACAAATCTTAGCAAACTGTCCCTCAGACAAAGGACTTCTGTCTAGAACTTATAAAGAATTAAACAAAATCAGACACCCAAAATTCAAAGACCCAATCCAAAAATGTGCATCCAAGATGAACACACAGTTCTCAGATGAAGAAATATGAATACATTAAAAAAATGTTCATCATCATTGGTCATTAGAGAAATGCAAATTAAAAACACACTGAGATTCCATCTCACTCCAGAAAGAATGGCCAGGATCAACAAAACTATCAACAACAAATGCTGGAGAGGCTGTGGGGAAAAAGGAACTCTTCTGCACTGTTGGTAGGAATGTAGACTGCTGCAACCACTGTGGAGATCAGTGTGGAAATTCCTCAAAAAGCTGGGATTTGAAGTCCCATTTGACCCTGCATTTCACTCCTAGGCATATTCCCAGAAGAAGTGAAAACATCATACCCCAGTGACATAGGTGCATCCATGTTTATAGAGGCACAATATGTAATAGCCAGTTCTTGGAAACAACCTAAATGCCTATCAACTGAGCAATGAATATAAAAATTGTGGTACTTCTATACAATGGAGTACTACTCAGCTATAAAAAATGATCACAGTGAGATATTTATAAATAAATGGATGCAACTTGAGACCATACTCTTAAGTGAAATAAATGAAACTCACATGTATAAATACCTCATAGTCTCCCTAGTGTAAGAAAAGGTAAGAGTACAAAAGACTGTATGGTAATAATGGATCCCCATTTATTGCTTTGAAGTCTTGTAATGCTTTCATTCATTGGTTGGAATGGCTTTATTCTGTTTTATTTGACCTTATTATGTGTGATGATATAAACAGCTACTTTGAATAAACAAGACACTATGTCAGCCATTGCTGACATGCTTTTGTTCTACTATTACCATTGGTACTATCATGTTATGTCTTACTGGATTTTAATATGGATAATAATATAAACAAATTTTTTAAGGAAAATGATATAGTAGCCATTGTTCATTTTCTGCAGAATGCCTTGTAATAGTCTCAT
Source organism: Hydrochoerus hydrochaeris (assembly GCA_004027455.1). Lineage (NCBI taxonomy): Eukaryota > Metazoa > Chordata > Mammalia > Rodentia > Hydrochaeridae > Hydrochoerus > Hydrochoerus hydrochaeris. The sequence goes on along the minus strand of PVLA01007924.1, from coordinate 86,583 downwards.
TCTTTTGAATGCTTTTATTCTATTTTGTTACGTTTGATATTATTGTTGTGAAGCTATGCTCAACTATTTCAAAGAAAGATATTATGGTAGCTACTGTTGATATCCAATTGTCTTGTTGTGAAGTGCTGTGTTGCTTGTATTGTTCTGTTCTGATCTGTGTTGTTCTGTCCTCTTTTGTTTTATTCTCTGTAAAATAAAATTTAAAAAAAAAAATTTTAAAAAATAGACTTAATTTTAATTTCCTGTAAATCCACTTATGATTTATTTTCAGGTAGCTCAGGCTCCCAAAAGCCTTAAATTTATTTGGGATTTTTATCTTGAGTGGTTTTGACAGAGTGGTCATTTCTGTAGAGAAAAAGTTTTTAAAAAACATATAAACAAAAAACACTCAAAGCTCTTAACACTGCAGAATTCCAGAGAACAGCAGCCCCCAAAGAAAGCAGCCATCAACACCCAGTAGAGTTGACCTACAGTGTCTAGAACAAGTTGACATTGCATGGTGATGGTAGGCAGCAGCAGTGACCAGCATCTGGGTGTGTCAGCTGTGGGTACCCATCATTCCCTGAAGTTAGCTGGTAACACCAGAACTGCTAGCAGTGCTGCAGTTTATGGATTCATGATCTGCACCCCACTTCCAAATTGAGCCAAAGTACCCTATGCTGAATGGTAATATTCACGATTAGGATTAGTGCTCTTATAAAAGAGCCTCAGACATCCCTGGACCTTTCTACCTTATTCGGGAACTGGCCAAGAGTCCTGATTGTCAATATCAAAAACCCAGCCAAAAATCTCAATTGTCAATCTCAAGAATGTTGCGAGAAAAACAAAAAAACAGAGACAAGTATTGTATTCCAACAATGGCAAGGAAGTTAATGTCTCTGGATCCAACCACTTCCACTCCCAAAATAGCCACTATATATTTGGTCTATATAAAAGTGATTGATGGGGTTAGCAAAGGATTACAATTTATCCAAAGACTCTGACTCCAAAGGGGGTAGATAATCTTACCTTTGAAGTATCTTGACCCTAGTATAATCCCATGATGATTTAAGAAGGCATAAATGATTTTATGCTTAGAAATAATTTGTCCTTGAATATAATCCTGAGATGACTTAAGAAGGCATAGATGATCTTATGCTTACAAGAATCAATGGGAAATCCCAGATGGGTGGTATTAACAATCCCAGTCCTTCCTTTCATGTCACAGGAAAACAAATCACTGTGAATTTGCCAGTCCCCAGCACTACCTCACATATATACAGCTAAAAATTACGCTCTGAGCATGACATGTGCCATGGCCAGACACCAAACTTGCAACTGATTTTGTATTGAACTTCCCACCCTGCAGTTCCCAGAAAAATAAATCTGCAAACCACCTAAACAAACTGACATCCCAATTTTACTCTAACTTAATTCATTGTTTGACCTGCTAACTCTAGTAATTAATTTGGCTTCTTAAAATAAATCTTGAGCTGGGGATTTGGCTTGTCAGTATAAGCACCTGTCTGGCAAACACAAGGTTGTGAGTTCAATTCCTGGTACCAAAAAAACAAACAAACAAAACAAAGACAAAACAAAATTTTACAAGAAAATGCTAAAAATAGAAATATTTGTGAGAAAGTACTATCTCAAGTATTTGAAGTTCCAATAAAAACAAGAAAAGTTTGCAAGAGCCGTTACAAATGGAAAATTACACTTATAACCATTTAAATTTGGATTCTTTTCCTAACAATTCCTTTTAACTGTTTCTCTTTCATTAGTGGTAATTAGGAAGTGATACTTAAAGTAGTATCAGGATTCAGTCTGGGACAGGGATTACAGTATGTAAAATCAGCCTTGAAGATGCTATAGCCTCCAAACAATAATCATATTAAATAATTCCATGGTACAGTTTGGGTGAGCAACATGGCAAAAAGAAATCATAAACAAGCCTGAGCAGTAAAGACAAATTTGAAAAATATTCAAGAAAAGTAGACATTGTATTATGTAAATGTTCTGGAAAACACAGAAACCACACTGATTTAGTAGGTAATAACAAGTTAGAATATAAAAGGACTTGTCAGCAGCTACAAATGCTATAAACTGTAAACTCCTCTATTCAATTCCATCCTTACTTCCCTCAAATGATTGATTAGTTTTCTATCCTATTAAGAAAGTTCTACAAAAGTAGTCAATGAAAAACTCCCATTATCTCATGACTTGTGCAAGTCAGAAGTCCAAGCATAGCTGGGTTCTTTTCTCAGGACCTCTCTTGGAGAAGAGGTTCAAAGCACTATCTGGGCTGTGTTCTAATACTGAGCCACAGCTAAGGACATGTTTGCTTCTGTGCTCCCTTTTATTGCTGGTAGAATGTTCTCCTTGTGGCTAAAATCATATGACAGCTTTCTCTTTCAATACTACCTGGAAAATTTTTGTTCCAATGACTGTCCTGTTACATTTACTGTTACAATATTATTTAATTAAGGATTATCCCATCCCCGCTAAGTCTCAAACTCAACTGTGTTTAAGAGAAGGGACTGTAGAAGGCTCAGGTAAATAATGAAATTCTGCCTAACAGAAAGAATGAGTCATTCTAAACTGATCTCCACTCTTAAGAATGGAGCACTGACAGTGTGACCCACTTGCATTGTTTTCTCTTTTCCCTGCTGTCATTTCTCCTTTCAGTCATCTTAATTTTTTTTTCCTTTTCAACAATTTCTTAACATTTCACAATATTTATTGTACATTTTAGAATTTATTTACTCTTTCAGTTTCTCACGCTAGGGGTTATTAAGAAATTTTGTCTTTCCTTTTTTTCAATAAAATAAAAAAGAATAGAATATGACAGCATCCTTGCTGCAGAAACCAAGTATAATGTGGCCTCTTTTTCATCTCTTGACTGGAACAAGAAACTTTTCTGTCATCACATTTAAAAAGCAAAACTCTGGTTCCCTTTCCAATCCTTGACTTATTTGACATCTCTATATAATTATATGTGTGTGCATATGGGCATGTGTTCTTGAAAATTTTTCTTTGGAAAATAAACTATATTTTCTTAAAACAAAAAGGACTATGTTAAAATTATGGACTAGGTGATGTCCATCATTGAAATTCACATGTTGAAATCTTAATCAGCACAAACAGAATATTGTATGTTTGAAGACAGAAGTTTTAACGAGGTAGTTATTACACTTAAAGGTATTTAATTCAACATTTCAATAAGAATAGAATAGTAATAATAGAAGCACATTAATGGCTAAGAAGATGTCTATCAATTATTTTTCCTGGTACTAGGGAATGAACCCAGGGCATTCTCACTGAACTACATCCTCAATCCCCTTTAAAATCTTTTATCTTTGTTTTTTTGAGACAGGTTCTCACTATGTAATTCAGGTTGGTCTTGAACTCACTAATAGCCTACTCTAGCCTTGAATGTGGGATGATCCTTCAGCCTCAGCCTCCTGAGTGCTGAGATTACAGGCATGTGCCACCATGCTGGGCTTATCTTTTTGAGCCAGGGTCTCACTAAATTAATGTGCTGGGCTGAAACTTGTGAGCTTCGTGCTTCAGCCTCCCAGAGTGCTGGTATTGTAGTCATGCATCATCCCATACAACTCTACTTATCATTATCTTTCTTTTTAGGGGACTTTGATAGCCAGTTCCCTACAGCAAAACAAGGTAGGAAAATGCCTTTGGAAGACAAAATAATCATCTGTCAATGCAAGTCTAATGCACTTAAAAGTGGTTAAAGATTCTAAAGATCTCAATCGTGAGTATTCAATATTAAATATATCTCACCTGAATCCTAAAAATTTATTCTACTTTTATTTTTTTGAGACAGAATCTCACCTATCTCCGTGTAGAAACTCCATAGCTTCCTATGCAGATGAGCAGCCTCACATAGGAAACTACAGACTGTTGAAAACAATCGGCAAAGGGAACTTTGCAAAAGTGAAATTGGGAAGACACATCCTTACTGGCAGAGAGGTTGCCATAAAAATAATTGACAAAACGCAGTTGAATCCAACAAGTCTACAGAAGTAAAGTTGTTCGACGTCATTGAAACTGAAAAGACACTCTACTTAATCATGGAATATGCAAGTGGATGTGAAGTATTTGACTACCTGGCTGAACATGGAAGAATGAAGGAAAAAGAAGCATGAGTTAAATTTAGACAGATCGCGTCTGCAGTGCAATATTGCCACCAAAAATGAATTGTTCACAGAGATCTCAAGGCTGAAAATCTATGGTTAGATGCGGATATGAACATTAAAATAGCAGATTTTGGTTTTAGCAATGAATTTACTGTTTACGTTTTGTGGTAGTCCTCCATATGCAGCCCCAGAGCTCTTCCAGGGCAAGAAATATGATGGGCCAGAGGTGGACGTGTGGAGTCTCGGCGTGATTCTCTACACTCTAGTTAGTGGGTCGCTACCCTTTGACGGGCAAAATCTGAAGGAACTGAAAGAAAGTATTAAGAGGGAAATACAGAATTCCTTTCTACATGTCCACAGACTGTGAAAACCTTCTCAAACGCTTCCTGGTGCTAAACCCAATTAAGCGTGGCACTCTAGAGCAAATCATGAAGCACAGGTGGATCAATGCAGGGCATGAGGAAGATGAACTTAAACCATTCATTGAACCAGAACTAAACATCTCAGACCAGAAAAGAATAGATATTATGGTGGGAATGGGATATTCACAAGAAGAAATTCAACAATCTCTTAGTAAAATGAAATATGATGAAATCACAGCTACATATTTGTTGCTGGGGAGAAAATCTTCTGAGCTGGACACTAGTGACTCCAGTTCTAGCAGCAACCTTTCACTTGCTAAGGTGCAGCCAAGCAGTGACCTCAGCAGCAGTACCGGTCAGTCTCCTCACCACAAAGTGTAGAGAAGTGTCTCTTCCAGCCAGAAGCAGCGGCGGTACAGTGGCCATGCTGGACCAGCTATTCCTTCGGTTGTTGCATATCCAAAGAGGAGTCAGACCAGCACTGCAGACAGTGACCTCAAAGAAGATGAAATTCCCGCCCGAAAATCTAGCAGCAGTGCTGTGGGAGGAAAGGGGATCTCGCCCGCCAGCCCCATGCTTGGGAATGCAAGTAATCCCAACAAGGCAGATATTCCTGAGTGCAACAAAAGCCCTGCTGTCCCGAGTAGTAACACAGCGTCTCGTGGAATGACGCGGCGAAACACTTATGTTTGCCGTGAGAGAACTACTGCAGACAGACACTCAGTGATTCACAATGGCAAGGAGACCAGCACTGTTCCTGATCAGACAACTCCAGTTGCTTCAACTCACAGTGTTAGCAGTGCAGCCACCCCGGATCGAATCCACTTCCCACGAGGCACTGCCAGTCGTAGCACTTTCCACGGCCAGCCACGGGAGCGGCGGACCGCAACATACAATGGCCCACCTGCCTCACCCAGCCTGTCCCACGAAGCCACACCACTGTCCTAGACTCGAAGTCGAGGCTCCACTAATCTTTTTAGTAAATTAACTTCAAAATTTACAAGGCGTCGCAATGTGTCTGGCGAGCAGAAGGACGAAAAGCAGAGAAGCGAAACCTCGCTCCCTGCGCTTCACCTGGAGCATGAAAACCACCAGTTCCATGGACCCCAGTGACATGATGCACGAGATCCGCAAAGTGCTGGACCCCAACAACTGGGACTACGAGCAGAGAGCGCGCTTCCTGCTCTTCTGTGTCCACGGCGACAGGTATGCTGCCGAGAACCTGGTGCAGTGGGAGATGGAAGTGTGTGAGCTGCCAAGACTGTCTCTGAAGGGCGTCCGGTTTAAGCGGATATCGGGGACATCCATAGATTTCAAAAATATCGCTTCCCAAATTGCCAATGAGCTAAAGCTGTAACCCAGTAATTACGGTGTAAACTAAGTAGCAATTGAAAATGTTTTCCTGACACTGATGGAAATGTATAGAATAATATTTAGGCAATAACATCTGCATCTCCTAAATCATGACTAAAGCCCGAGGACGTGTGCACGCCTGGGGCGACCACTGGCCTCTCCACGAATGCACTACATTAAAGTCGTGTGACCTGTGCCTCTGTCTTGTTTCCATTGCCCTGGGAATCCTGTGTGCCACAGCGGCCACGCCTCCCGAGTGTGGTGTGAGTGCAGGGGTGTGGGCAGCAGCATGTGCAAAGCATCTCCTCACACTCACAGCCAGTGTTGTCACTAGTACCTCTGCAGAAGATCATTTGGTGCTAAACTTTACAGTTGCCAAGGAGGAAAATATAGAATTACTGCTAAGAATTAACCTTAAACTAGTTGATAATTAATACAGGTTTACAGTTCATGCCTGTGGTTTTGTGTTTGTGTTTTGTGTTTTTTAGTGCAAAAAGGTTTAAATTTATAGTTGTGAACATTGCTTGTGTGTGTTTTTCTAAGTAGATTCACAAGATAATTAAAAACTCACTTTTTCTCAGTAAAAAAAAGCAAAGGAAATAATCACTACAGTGAAGAGATAAATTGCAATGGAAGAAAATATTTGAAGACTATACAGTATATAAAGAATTAATATCAAAAAATCTTTATGGAAATAAAATCTCAATAACAAGAAAACAATGATCTTTTTAAAAATAAGTAATAGAATTGAATGAGCATTTTTTGGGGAAAAAGTCACACAAAGAACTGACAGGCATATGAGTAAGTCTCAGCCCCAAAAATTACCAGAGAAACAGAAATTAGAGCCACAGTGAGTTATAATCTCACACCTATTTCATCTAGTGTTTGTGGCTATGTATGTTACTGCAACCATTAAGGAAATAGCAAGATTTCTTAAAGTCTTAAAAACATAACTGAGATATGTTCACACAATCTTTCTAAGGTATATGTCCAAAGAAATTCAATATTACAAAAAGATATCTGAATTTTCATATTCATTAAAATATCCATAATAGGTAAGGTCCATCAACCATAAAAAAAAATGATAAGTTCTCTGTAGTAACTACACACTTTGGAATGTTAAGCAGCCATAAATATAAAGAAATTCTGTTATCTGCAAGAAAAAGGTGAACTTGGAGAACATTAAGGGGAATAAAGCAGGAATAGAGAGGTATCACATGGTCTCAGCTTGTAGGATATAAAAAAGTTGAACTCATTTAAGTTGACAGTAAGAGGTGGTTGCCAGGAAATAACAGAGCTTTAAGAGTGATCTCCAAAGAACACAAATTTCCACTTGAATAAGAAAGATAAATATGAAACATTATAATAGAACATGGTAGCTAAAAATGATATAATAGGTTCATGAAAAGAGTACATTTTGTTCCCTCATCACAAAAACTAATAGCATGTGAGACCATGCAAGGTATTATGTAGATGTCAAAGGTCTGTACGTTTTGTCTACTAAACATGAAAAGTGTAAACTGCTTCTTATTTTAATATCTAACTATATTTTTAAATCTATAAATGAAAATGCATTAATTTAATGGTAATTGTTATTATTTGCATATGTTTTCTGAGATACATAAATTATCTACTACAGTGAAAATCTTTGATTTAAACAGAACTTGTAATGCTACATATGCCAAAGGATTACTCTAAAATGAATAGTGATTTCACTGACTGAAACCAACAAATTCTACCAGTGAGTAAAAAAGGCAGTATTATAGAAAATAATATTATAATATTAATTCTGAAATATAAACTAACACAAAGCATAACAAATACAAAATAAAACTAACCAGTGTTTGGCTTTGTTTTTTTCATGATGTAAACACATTAGGTGTAATAGTAGATGTAGAAAATACTGCATATCTTTATTTCCACAGCCACACAATGACAATCCATCAGAACTATCTAGCATACAGTTACTCAACAAATACCAATTTTAGGGGCATTTCCATCTGTGAGCCAGTGGACTTTTTTCTAACAGTTTCAGAGTTATGGCTTCTCATTTCAGTTGGCGTCAGCACTTGCCTTTCCTTCTGTTTCTACACCACGGCTCTCTTTTCCTCCAAATAGGTTTCCACAGAGTTTGGATAACAAAATGTTCACACAAACTTACAACTTTTCATTTCTGGTTGATCTCATGGAAATAGTTATTGCAAATTTCTACTATTGATTTGAAATTTTAGAAACTTTCTTTGGAACTTACTATTTGCTGAAATTAAATACAATTTCCGTTAAATAATGGAAAATGGATTATAGTCATCTTTCAACATTTTAAACATTTTAAAATGCTAGGAAACAGACAAAAACACAGAATTGCTACCTGAATATGATTTTTTAACCTGATTTATCTGGTCATTAGGGTTGCCATAAGATCTACGTCAGCTCAGGTGGCAGCTTGAAAAATGGAATTTTTTTTTTTTTTGCTCTTTTGAATTTTAGAAGTAGAAATGGAGATGTTGAGCAAGTTGTTTCCTTCTGAGCGCCAAGTGGGTAGTGTCTGTTGCAGATTCATCTGGTTGGCAGTGAGTAGGTTTTTCTCCCTATTTTTTTACGTTGTGTTCATGAATATTTGAGTGTACATAATTCAAATTGAGACACCTTGTTTATCCTTCAACATTTTATTTATTCCTACAATATGGAAGTGACATATTAGAGGGGAAATATACATTGATTAAGAAATGTTAATACAAGCTCTCAATGAGAGCGATACTTTCATCTGATGAGCAAGATTGTGTCACACAGACCCAATGAAGCCATATATTTAAAGCACTGATTAATCAACTCAACAATTCACATATGTGGTACCTATGTGTTCTCCTGGAATATTCAGCATGTTTGAGAAATCTTACATTTGGGCATCAGGCAAATAACATAATAGATACAGTACTTGAAGAAAATGTTCAGTCATTTGAATGTATTTTGTCTTCTACTTTCACTACAATTTCAAACATTTCATTTATTATGTGGTTTTCTTCTAACATATTCAATTTTGGCCTTGCTATCTTTCCAAAAACCCATCCATTCCTTCTTAGCCTACATTCAATGGATGACCTTCAGGATAAGTGGGACTTGTATCATGTCCTCAATAACCTAAAATAATCATTTTAAGGGAAATTTAACTCTAGCTTGTTTGATATTTTCTTCATTATGCACAGAGATTAGTTGTATCTTGTTGGTGCTATAAGAAATTTTCACAAAATTGGTGATTTATGAAAACAAGTATCAATTTTATTGCAGAAACAGAAGTCAACAGTACACAGTGGATCTTCCTAGGCTAGAATCTATCCCCAAGAATGTGTTTTGAGGCTGAGGGTTTAGCCCAGTGGCATAAATGCCTGCCTGGAAAGCATGAAGATATGAGCTTGATTCTTAGTAAAAAAAAAAAGTGTGTTTCTTCTCTAGATTGTAGGGCATGATCCACATTCTTTCCTTTTGTAGTTTTTAGAGTCTGATTCTACTTCTTTCTTTAGATGTCGAGGAATACCTGGATGGCTATCTTTGAGTACAGAGCAATTACTTCCACTTTGGCTAAACCTAGCCCTGCCTACAGGGCTGGATAAGCTATTTCTATGTACAGAACTGAATAAACTATTTCTTTTTCCCTTTGATTGGCTCTAAGCAATGTAAATAAGGCTAGCTGGGGTGCTGATGTGTAATCTTTGAAACTAGATACAGTTGCTGTTTCCCTTTTCCAGTGTCTCCCTAAACATGATTGAGCTAGGTGAGATGGCAAAGCCACCACTCCAAGGACATCAAATGGGTTCAAGCCTTGAGATAAGAGGCTATGACTTCCCAGAGAAGAGAAGTTTGCACATCAGAAACTGAAACACCAGCCTGCATGGCATTAAGTCCACCTCAGTTATGTTATACAGATTGATCTCTCTCATATCCTTCTCTCTGCATACTGCAGAGTTGCTTCCTGGCCTCCTAGCTAGCCCAAATCACAGCACTCAAGGAATTCCCACCATTCTCACAGCCACTCATCCTCAAGCCACTCCCTTTGCAGATCAATTAAATCCAGGTTAGGCCCTGGGTTGATAAACCTTCCTCCTGACTGGACTCAGGACCTCTTAGGCCCCCATAATTATAAATATGTCTTAGTGTCTTTATTCTTACCATGAGTTACACTGAAAGTGGCAGATAGGAGTTAACTTCCTAGAATTCCAATAACTTTTCCATGGGATTACAAATTTAAATTTCCCAGACCACGACAATGATGGGAAAGAGACCTGTACATGCAGATCCAACAATGACTGAGACTTTCCCATGCTGTGTCACCATGAAAGTGAGTCTTCTAAACTCCCTTTGGGGATACATTGGGCTAACCCACAAAATGCAGGATAACCTCCTATCTCAGGCACACTGATGAGAAATTTTAATTCTGTTTGTAATCCTGATTTTTTTCCTTAACCTGTAATTCAATATGTTTACAGTTTCTAGGGATTAGGTCCTAATCCCTGAAGATAGGAGAAAGGGTTCATTATTTTGTTTTCTACAGAGTATATACCAAGAACCATTTGACTACATACAAAATGGATAACAAAATTCCAAAAATTATAGGTTATTGTTGGTGGCCATTACTATTGTCATTGTCATTTTTATATTGAGAGGTAAACCAGTATTTCATAGTAGAAATCTGAAAGGCAGTCAGAATTTGATGAAGCAAACAGAATTAACTGGTCAGTGATTCCACTCTGCCTACATGTCTAAGGAAATAGGGAAGAGAGCATTCAGACAGGCGAAAGGCTTTTAAAGGACAAATACGGCCTACATTTTAAGCAAATGCTTTGCTTCAGACAAATCATAAATGTCAAGCAATGCTGATAAAAACAGAAAACAAATCAGGAGGATTCCGCATTACTATTCAACACAGGTTTTCTGCTACTTCTTACACAGAGTTGAGTGTGTGACAAGCTTATGTACTGAGTGCCTGGTGGCTGCCAGTCAAGTCAAGGCCTTGTGCCTACATGTCACTGGGCATCCCAAGGTACAACTTTCTCTCTCCCAATTCTGTGTTCAAGGTCTACAAACAAAAATGTCTGCTTTGCTCTATCATGTCTTAATTGGGTTTTTGTCAGTTTTATCAATATCCTGAACTTCAGCTTATTGATAGAGACTTAAACAAAGAAAGATTTCACCAGAGAAAGGTCAAGACTTTATGAGGTATAAGATTTAGTGAAGGATATTTTTCACATTTATCTAAATACTTTACATGCTTTTCTTTCAATCTAACACCATAGTAAATGTCATATTTACTTTTGAAACAATCATTATGATATATTCTAGTGCATTTTTTATAATTTACTGTTTTCATAGATAATAAAGATTTCAATTAAATAGGAAACTAAAAGTATGAAACCAATATAAATTAAAAGTGACTGTTAAAAGTTAGAGAAAATAAGAATAAAAAATCTTTTTCACAGCACTTCCATAATATTCTTTTTATCCTAGTAGTTGGTGAATTGTGGCTTATTCAAGCAATTTACAGGGAAAATTTCCTATTTTTGCTTAAAATGTGTAAGAAATTCTAGCCCAGATAGGTACTTGTCATGAAGTTATACACAAATGAAAATATGAGCTAAGAATAAAAGCACCACCTCAACTATAATTATAGTGTAGTGTTATGATCTAAATGTAGTAAAGCTACAGTTATTTTCTAGAAATAATCATTTTTAAAATCAAAACTAGTTTTAATGCTTTACAAGTACCCGAACTATTAAACAGTATCAAAATACCAACTTCTTAAAGTTACTTTTTATAAAGTTATAAAGTGGCTTATATATAAGGGTTAAGCTACATAGAGTAACAAGAATATATAAATTACAAATAAATATAAATTTTTAACAGAATTTGAAAGTCCTAAAATTCTAAACTTACTCATAATAGGTGTATTTATTAAAGCTTCGATTTTACAGAAAATCTGATAGATACTATAGTATGTTCATGTTTGACTTCTTTATCACTAACTAACCAACTAAGCATGCATGTAAAAAAATCAATGCCATAAAGATTAAAAACAAATGTAATAATAGCTACAATTTAAAACTTTATATAAATGTATAAATAAATTTAAATATATATTCATTGCCTAATTAAATTCTCAAAATAATTACATGAAATAGTTTTACTTTACAAATTTGGGACCAAATTGAACATAATTAAGTATTAGCTATTCAATTTCTATCACTTAAAATTATTTTGAGGCCTTATGTTTACACAGTTTTGGAAAAGACTTCCTATGGATGGTAATTATGAAATGAAGGGAAAAAAATCACCAAAATACTCATCTTACTGGTTCCTACTTTTCACTATTTGTCAAACCTGATCTCACCGCAGAACAAATTACATGGAACCTGTGAGTTCCAAACACAAATAGCAGAAGCATCTTTACAACGGTCACAGTTGGCAGTAAGAAAACTGAGATTTGAGATCAGCAATACCTGAACTCTGCATCATGTTGGAACTTTGGGCGCTGGAGAACAGGTGAGCAGCTGGTGGCCGGGCAAACCACTGGCACACCAGAGCGAGAACTATCAGCGACTCCTAAGCTCTGCATCATGTTGGAACTTTGGGCACTGGGAAATAAGGCAGCCTGCTGGCCAGCCTGTAAGCAGCTAGGGCCCTGCCGCGGGCTAAGAATCAGACATTGATGCATTCCTCCCCACCTCCCTTAGCAAGTAGGCACCGGTGGTCTGAGCATTTTTTTGGAGGATGAATGTATACAGCGTGGCAAGTAAGAGGATTTCCTTCTACCATCTTTTTGAAGGCAAATATTTTTATCACTGTTTTGTTCAGTTTTGATTAATGGTACTGCTTTATTCAATATTCTGTTTTTAAAAGTTCGATATTTCCTTCCATTTTCCTCTATTTGATTGAAAGAACAGCTAATGTGAACAAAACGGGCTGTACTATTGAGCCCATTGCTTGTGTCCTGGTGACCTGCTCTGAGGTTCTGAGGTAGTTTTATTGCAGTGCGGTCGCATAGGTTTGTTCTGTCTTGTTCTTCTCTATTTTGCTACCTTCAAAAAAAAAAAAATAGATAAGAAAGTAACAAAATACCTCCAAAAATCTCCCAACTCCACAAAAGCTGATCCATGGATCATGGATGAGGAGAAACTCAAAAACAAGGCAACAGAATTATATAAGGTGATTAAAAGTATATAACAATGAAAAAACAAGTCAGTAAGGTATGGAGCAAACTGAAACACGATATAACTAAGCAGATAATGAACTTAAGTAAAAGAAGAAAAGAAAATGCTCTAGAGAATATGGCTGCATGTATGTTTAAGTGTGTAGGATTGAAAACCATGTTGCTAAGCTGTTACTGGATCATTGAACTTCTTTGCAGTCTCACTGTTTGAATGTCCACTTTGTATGCTTTAATTTTGTAACTTTAACAACCAGGTCTAAGAAGATAGTATGTAATTTATCAACTAGTGATTTCTTACTGCTTTTTTTTCTGAGATTCTGTATTTCTACCCCTTTTTCTGTTTTTTTTTTCTTTAAATAAAATTTAAAAAAGAAAAAAGAAAACTGAGATTTGAGAACAACTGGGACACTCATGAATTAGACTGAAAGTAACTCTTAGGATTTTCATGGAAATTACTTTCATCATAATGTCATTTTGTACATTAAAGCCTGAAATCTCCAGAATCATTCACCATTTCTTCTGTACATTTTGATGAGTTCCTAAAAATTTATAAATGAGACATAAAACTGCTTCCTTACTCTGACAGAATATACATTTTTAAGCCCATAACGTGTATATATATATATATATATATATATATATATATATATATATATACATACATATACATTTTCAGGCTTTTTTTGATAAAAAATACTCAGGTGGTGATTGCAATAAAGTTAATTTCAAACAAATATTTATTTTTGCATTTCTATTTGTAGGGCTGGGGATATAGTTCAGTGGCATAAGTGCTTGCCTGACAAGCACAAGTTCCTGAGATTGATCCTCATCAAAAAACTAAAAACAAAGCAAGTTTGTACTGTTTGTGAAAGTATAAAACAGCATTAAATAATGAACTTCCTATGTTTGTAAAGTACCCCTTGTGCTGTATCGGTTCATAAAAATGAGGATAATATTAATTGATATTCTGAAGTATATTTTTTTTAAGTTTTTAAAATGCTACAAATTCCATTATGTCTATATAAGAGGTTTAAGTGTGGCAATATAACCACAATATACTTAATACCCTTGATCAATATAATAGTGTGCAAAAAATTCTCTTGTAAGAACAGTATAATTCAATGGTTTGGTTTGTGATTGCTACTGTTAGAATTTTTATTGGCCCCTTCAAGTATTTAGAAGCTGTGAAAATTGGAAAAGTTACTTACTAAAGTGTTTTTTTTTAATTTTAAACAAGATTTCATAGATAAAAATTTAGAACACTGCTACACTGTAAGTATTAAAACACTTTTGGTTCCAACTATTTTCCTGAAATGATGTGATTGCATTATTCTTCGTGCCTGAATAATATCCCATTGGTGTATGTTACTAAACATCTAGGCAGTTTTCCAATCTTAAATATTGTGAATTTGCTTTTATAAACTTGGGTATGCAAGTATGACTATCATATGATGTCTTTAGGTCTCTCAGAAAAAAATATAGAGCTTTGAAGAAGAAACTGAAGAGAGCATTAGAGAATGGAAACACATCTACAGTTCTGGAATAAGCAGAATAAATATCAAAATGATGATATTATCAAAAGCAATCTACAGATTTAATGTAAACCTTATTTAAATATCAGCAGCATTCTTCACAGAACAACTACAACAAAAGCAGTTCAAAAACTTACAGCAGAAGATGACCAAAATATCCAAAACAATTCTGAGCAAAAAGAACAAAGCAGAATTGTCACATTTCCCAGTATAGGGTTATACTGAAAAGCTGTAGTGGCATGTAGTGGCATGGTACTGACACAGTATCATTTTATCTTTGCCTTTTATTTTTTTTAAGTTTAGGCAGATGTTATTTTCCCTAATTTATTTCTCTGTAATTATATTCCTAGTATTTTATTAAGTAACTTCATTTTTTAATATTCCAAAATATTTTGCTAAGTATATCTAAATATTTGCATTGATTCAGTGTATGCAAGTAGATTGGATTTACTATGATTTTTAACTTACTTCTTATATTACTTTTTAAAAAGTTATTTTCTCTTCCTATTTCTATGGGAAATTCTTGTGGATTGCAAGTCACCATACTGAAAATCATTCTAGAGTATATAACTCAGTGGGTAGAGTTCTCTGCCTTGTAAATTTTGTATATACTCTTACAAAATTTGGAGGGATATCATTTCTTCAACTAAAATGTTTTTCCTTTAAACACCTTCTCTCCTGATTCTCAGATTTTAAACATATTGTATAATTCCTTACCTGTTGGTTCCTCTAATCTATGAAAACTCTTTTCCACTATTTTTACATATAGGAGCTAGATCAGACTTTGATTTTCAAATAGGTCAATATCACTGTTATTTTCTCCTGTATCATCTTACATATGCAGGTTTTCTTGGACTAGACATGTTATTCCAGAAAAACAATTTGTAGAGAAGAATGAGAAAGCCTACTAGTTTGGTATTATTATCTTATTAGTGCCAGGGATCAAACTCATGACCTTGTGCTTGCCAGGCAGGAGCTTGTGTTGCTGAGCTAAACCCCTGGCCTATCATATTTATTGATGATTGATACTTAGTTATTCTCTAATTATGCTGAAGCATGAATTTTATATAGTTTTACTCATTATTATTATTATTGTAATTTTTTTAGGAAATTGTGAGAGATTGGATTCAGTCATCTATCTTAAACAACTCACAATTCCTAGCTAGTATGTTCATTTTTAAAATGTGATATCTTTGATATCTGATATTATGAGATAGTCCAAATTTTCACTTTTATAAACATATACAGGCTAATTCTTTAAAAATTTCTGTAGCCTAAAGATTAAGCTTCCAATTGTGCTTCCTTTAATGCCTTCTGTTAGATAAATAATTAGTGCAAAGCCGCTTAGGCTAACCATATTTTTTTCACATACAAAAGAAATATAGAGACGTTAGGAAGACAGATGTTGTTTCTTTTATCTTTGCTCATCATCTATTTCTTTAGGAGTCAGTTTCCATAACTAGCTTAAAAAAAGCATTTTCATTAGTTTCTGCCTGTATGTACTAATATCTCCTTTGCAACAGTCAGATTTCTAAGTTATCAAAGCAATAAAACTCAGCATCTGGCTACACAAATTACCCATGGAGCTCAGGCATGCATGATAAAAAGAAAAGGGTAATAGGAAGTAGAATCAAAGTTTATTAAAATATAATTTTATGCCTGATTTGGTTAGAATTGGCCTGATTTCACTTGCACTTCACATCACCAGCTGCCAATGTAGTATAATTTGGAATCGTAAATTATTGATGACAAAATATAATTAAATTTCTTATCAAGTTTAAGGAACTTTGAAATTCTTTAGATGTTATAAATAGGAAGAAAAATCTCTGTACATAGTCAAGGTAATGTCTTTTTTATAAAACTTTACATAGTTTTCTATGATGATTTTAGTTTCAAAACAATTACAGGAAAAGAAAGAAGTAAAATAACATTTTTCTCTTCTATGTAAGAATTTTATATTTCTCCAGTGTTTCTTTTTTTTCTTTTTCTCCTTCAACTCATTTCCACTTGTCTGTTTATCTGCTTATTTTCCCATGAAAAATATAGAGCACAGTGTAATGTATTCCAGCTAATGCAGGTCATGAGGTAAATACTAGTGCCTTTAGAAGAAATTGATATGAAAAAGTTACATTTGAATCTCAAATTAATTTCAAAACAATAAATTTATTTTCTTTACAGAAATTTATTTTACAAAGATGACATAAATAGCAAGATAGACTAAGGCAGATATTCCACAAAATGACAAAGTAGATGAGGTCATAAATATTTAGTAATAAATTAGAATAAAAAAATTGAGGAAATAAAATACAATATTTAACAATTTATATATAACAAAATGCAATATATAAATGTTTAACAAAATACAAAATAAAATATTTAACAAAATATGCAAAATAAAATGTTTAACATTAAACATAATGTATTATTTTTTTGTTTTTTTAAATTTTATTTATTTATTTTATTTTGAAGGTAGTAAAATACAAAAGAACAAGACAGGACATAGCCAATTGAGGCAGTGCAATGAAATTGGTGCAGAACGTCACAGCAGATTACCAGGATAACAGCAATAGGTACAATAGTATATCTGGTTTTCTTCACAATAGTTCTTCCTTCAATCAGGTAGAGCAATATACCTAAATTATAAAAACAGAATATTGAATAGAGCAATACCATTGATCAGAATAGAGCAGAACAGAAATAGAAATATCTGCCTTCAAAGAGATGGCAGAAGAAAATCCCCCTCATTTGCTATACTGCATATAGTCAAACTTGGAAGAGATGCTCAGATCTCTGGCTCTCACTTGCTAGCCGGGGTGGGAGGATGAGATGGATGTTTGATTCTTGGTAAGCTCACAGCTGCCCACCAGTGCAGTGTGCTGGCGGCCTGTTTTCCCAGTGCCCCAAATTCCAACATGGCGTGGATCTCAGCAAATGCTGAGATTGACCTGGGGTGTCCAAACAATTTATTGTTGAATTATTAAATATAGGTTAGTCATTAAATTGTGTTTTAATTCAAGGGTGCTTTAATTCAAGGGTCCCCAAAAGGTTAGTCATTAAATTGTGTTTTAATTCAAGGGTGATGGTAATAATTTTTGTATCCTCAGTGAACTTCCACAAATTTCATTTAGTCAGTATAGAGATGATGAATTTAACAACGAAAGCAAGAACGTCAGAAGAACGTAATTCCTGTGTTTGAAAAATCACCCTCTTAATAAAGTTTGTTATTTGTTGCAAGGAAAGGCTGAGCATACAGTCACGGGGATGTGCCGCTCCCAGAGATAGAAGAATTGAATTAATTCAGAGCAGTTCCAGAGGATGATGATAGTGAAGGATGGGGACCATAAAAGTATCTGAAAATAATGACAAAAATGGAAAGCCTTCCATTGTGATAAAAATCTGAAGAATTCACAGCAATCAAAATTAGAGAGATTCATGGAAATAGTAGACTGAAGAAAGAATAACACAACATTAGAAAGTAGATGGTAAAAATTTAGGGTGCTCAAGAAGTAGAGAAAATGGGAATGCTTACACTGTGCTCATGGGAATAATCTAG
Source organism: Hydrochoerus hydrochaeris (assembly GCA_004027455.1). Classification (NCBI taxonomy): domain Eukaryota; kingdom Metazoa; phylum Chordata; class Mammalia; order Rodentia; family Hydrochaeridae; genus Hydrochoerus; species Hydrochoerus hydrochaeris. Next base: position 68,452 of record PVLA01007924.1, on the reverse strand, counting down.
TGCAGCCATCAGGAAGAATATCCTGAGAAAAGAAGAAATGGCAGAGTTGGTTATTTGTTTGCATGAAATATAGGCAGTAAGTTGAAAAGGCATCTGCACCCTACTGCTTATTGAAGTATTTTTCACAATAACTAAGAAATGGAAAGAACATAAGCATCCATCATATGAATGAATGAAGAAAGTGTGATTGATTAGATAGACAGGTGGATGTTACTACTTGACCTTCAGAAAGGAAATGTTGTCTTTTTTAAAAATACAGATAAATGGGAAAATGAAATAAGACAGACAAAGAAAGATAAATAATATATAGTCTCACTTATATGCAAAACCTGATACTATTTAACTTAGAAGAAACAGAGTAGAATGGTGATTCACAGAGAATGGGTGTGTAGAAAAAGAAGATAGCAGTAAGAATATATTTTAAGATTTATTATACAACAAGGTGACAACAGTTAAAAATAATGTACTGTTTATTTCAGAATTACTGAGTGTCGTGTCCAATTACACAAAAATATGATAAATTTCTGAAATGATGAGTTTAGATATTGGCTTAATTTAATCACCCCACATATATACATATAATACCATATAATATTGCATTAATATACACATTTATCATTAATCAATTTAAGATACAATAATTTTAACTCATCATCTTTTGTTCTACATTCTATAGATATGTCTCATGTGAGCTATATTTTGTGTTTAGCTCTATTTCTTTTTTTAATTTTATTTTACAGAAAATAAAATGAAAGAAGACAGAACAACACAGATCAGAACAGAACAATACAAGCAACACAGCACTTCACAACAAGACAATTGGATACCAGAGAGAGCTACCATAATATCTCTTTCTTTGAAATAGTTGAGCATAGCTTCACAAACAATAATATCAAACATAACAAAATAGAATAAAACCATTCAAGAGCATGAAACTATTACAAGGCATTCTGAACCAATTAACAGAAAATGAACAATGGCTACTATAATATCTCATTTTCCATAAAAAATTGGTTTATATTATTACACATATTAAAATCCAGTAAGATGCAACATGATAGAACCAATGGTGAAGAACTAAAGCATGGTAGGACTTCAAAGCAAGATGATATTAAATCAGCAATGTCTTGTTTTCTTCAAAGTTGCTGTTCATAACATCACACATTATAAGGACAAATAAAACAGAATAAAACCTTTCCAACCAATGAATGAAAGCATTACAGGACTTCAAAGCAATATAATGGGGATCCATGATTACCACAGAATCTTATGTACTCATACTTTTTCTTACACTAGGGAGACTATGCCCTATTTATACATGTGAGTTTGACTTATTTCACTTAAGAGTATGGTCTCAAGTTGCATCCATTTATTTATAAATATCTCAATGTGATCATTCTTTATAGCTGAGTAGTACTCCATTGTATAAAAGTACCACAATTTTTATATTCATTCCTCAGTTGATAGGCACTTACGTTGTTTCCAAAATCTGACTCTTACAAATTGTGCCACTATAAACAATGGTGCACATATCACTGTAGTATGATGTTTTCACTTCTTCTGGGACTATGCCTAGGAGTGGAATAGCTGGGTCAAATGGGACTTCCCATCCTAGCTTTTGGAGGAATCCCCAGACTGACCTCCACAGTGATTGCAGCAGTCTACACTCCCACCAACAGTGCAGAAGAGTTCCTTTTCCCCACAGCCTCTCCAGAATTTGTTGTTGGTAGTTTCGTTGATCCTGGCCATTCTTTCTGGAGTGAGATGGAATCTCAGTGTGGTTTTAATTTGCATTTCTCTAACAACCAATGATGATGAACATTCTTTCATGTATTTATTTGCAATTCATATTTCTTCATCTGAAAACTGTGTTGTTCATCTCGGATGCCCATTTTTGGATTGGGTCTTTGAATTTTGGGGGTCTGACTTTTTTAAATTCTTTGTAAGTTCTAGACAGAAGTCCTTTGCCTGAGGGACAGTTCACTAAGATTTTTTCCCAGTTTGTGGGTTTTCTTTTCACTCTGCTGGAGATTTCTTTCAACACGCAGAAACTCTTTAATAAGACATGATCCCAGTTATTGATTATGGAAAGTATTTCCCTTGCAATTTGATTCTTGTTCATGAATTCTCTACCTACCCCTATGGCTTCGAGATTTTTGCCTACTTTGTCTTCCAATAGATTTAGTGTTTCTATTTTAATATTTAGATCTTTGATCCATTTAGATTTCAGTTTAGTACATGGTGATGGGCATGGGTCTAACTTTAGTTTTTGGCATATGGATAGCCAGTTTTTCCAGCACCATTTATTAAAGAGCCTATCATTCTTCCAGTGAACATGTTTGGCCCCTTTATCAAAGATAAGGTGGTTGAGTGTGTTCGTAGTTGTATCTTCTAGTCTCTTCCATTGATCTTCACGTCTGTTTTTATTCCATTACCATGTTGATTTTATTACATTAGCTTTGTAATATAACTTCAAGTCAGGGATTGTGATGCCTCCTGCCTTGGCTTTGCTGCTTAGAATTTGCTATTCTAGGTCTCTTCTGATTCCAGATGAATTTTAGGAGTGATTTCTATAGATCTATGAGGTATGTTAGTGGTATTTTCATTGGGATTGCATTGAATCTGTATAACAATTTTGGGAGAATGGCCATTTTCACAATATTTATTCTTCCTATCCATGAACAAGGGATGTCTTTGCATTTTTTGAGGTCCTCTTCGATTTCTTTTTCCAGAGTATTATAATTTTCCTTGTACAACTCTTTTACACCTTTCATTAGATTAATTCCTAAGTATTTCATTTTTTTAGGTGCTAGTGTGAAGGGTGTGGCTTCTCTTATTTCTCTCTTGGTGATTTTGTTGTTAGTGTATAAGAATGCTATTGATTTTTGAGTACTGACTTTGTATCCAGCTACATGTCTAAATTTATTTGTTATATCTAGGAGTCTTTCAACAGAGGTTTGGGGGTCTTCTATGTAGAGTATCATGTCATCTGCAAATAATAATAATTTAACTTCTTCTTTTCCTATCTTTCCTCCTTTTATTTCTCTCTCTTATCTAATTGCTCTGGCTAGTATTTCCAGTACTATGTTGAATAGGAGAGTGATAAGGGACATTCTTGTCTTGTGCCTGATTTCAAGACAAAGGCTTTCAGTTTTTGGCTATTTAATATGACACTGGTTTACGTATGTTGAGCCATCTCTGCATGCCTGGGATGAGTCCCACTTGGTCATGATTATACTTGGTGTATAATCTTCTTGATGATTTGCTGCACCCTGTTTGCCAATATTTTATTGAGAAATTTTGTATCTATGTTCATTAGGAAGATTGGCCTGTAGTTCTCTTTTTTAGTTGTGTCTTTCTCAGGTTTTGGTACTAGAGTAATATTTGCTTCCAGGAATGACTTAAGGAAAATTGCTTCCCTTTCAGTTTTATTGAACAGTTTGAGGAGTGTCGGCATTAAGTCTTCTTTGTATTTCTTATAGAATTCCACAGTACATCCTTCTGGGCCTGGGTTCTTCTTTGTTGGCAAGGACTTAATTACATTTTCAATTTCATTAAAAGAAATTGGTTTATTCAGCAGGTTTACATCTTCTTGATCCAGCTTTGCTGGTTCATATGTTTCTAAGACTCTGTCCATTTCTTCTGTGTTATTGAACCTATGAGAGTAGAGGTTTTTGAAATAGGTGTTGATGATCTTCTGTATCTCCACAGATTCAGTAGTAATTTTATCTTTTTCATTCCATATTGCATGAACTTGAGTCTTTTCTTTCCTTTTTTAATCAGATTGGCTAGGGGTTATCAATTTTTTTTATTCTTTCAAAGAACCAATTCTTTGATTCATTGATTCTTTGTAATGTTTTCTTACTCTCTATTGCATTAATTTCTGCTCTGATCCTTATAATTTCCTCCCTTCTGTTGGCTTTGGCCTTGGCTTGCTCTTCTTTTTCTAGCTGTTTAAGGTGTAGTATTGGGATGTTTATTTGTGTTCCTTCTGTTTTCCTAATGTGGGAACTCAGTGCAATAAAATTTCCTCTGAGTACTGCTTTCATTCCATCCCACAGATTACAGTAAATTGTATTTGTATTTTCGTTTGGTTGTAGATATTGTTTAATTTCTTCTTTAATTTCCTTTGTGACCCATTGATTGCTCAAAAGTGTATTATTCAATTTCCATGTGTTTGTGGGGTTTATGCAATTTCCATGTTTTTGTGGGTTTTGTTTTTTAATCATTAATTTCCAGTTTCATGGCGCTATGATCTGATAACATGCATGGGAAAATTTCAATTCTTTCACATTTCTTAAATATGCTCTGTGGGCTAGTATATCGTCTATTTTAGAGAATGTCCCATGAACTGCTGAGAAGAATGTATTCTGATGTTGTTGGATGAAACACTCTGTATACGTTTATCAAATCCCTTTGTTCACAGGAGTGATTAAGTTCTGATATTTCTTTGCTGAATTTCTGTCTAGTTGATCTGTCCCTTTGCATCAATAGCATATTAAGGTCTCCTGTTATAATTGTGTTATTGCTTATTTGATTTTTCATTTCTGTTAATACTTGCTTTGTATAGCTGGGTGCTCTGGAATTTGGTACATACATATTTAAGATTGTTATTTCTTCCTCTTGAAGTTTTCCCCTAACTAGCATGTAGGGGCCTTCTTTATCTCTTTAGATCATTCTTGGTTTGAAGTTCACATTGTCTACAAACAGAATAGCTACCCCTGCTTTTTTTTTATTTCCTATTGCATGAAGTATCCTTTTCCATCCTTGGGCTTTCAGTCTATACATTTCCTTTTGGGTTAGATGAGTGTCTTATAGACAGCATGTGGTTGGATGTTGTTTCTTGATCCATTCTGCCAGTCTGTTTCTTTTAATTGGTGAGTTGAGGCCTCAGTTACATTAATGGTTATAACTGTTATATATTGGTTTATTGTTGACATGCTGTCTTTCTGCTGTTGTATCTTTATCTTTCCCTTATTTTTAATTGTCTGTCTTGCTTAGTGTTTTTTTCCTATATGTATCTAGAATGTCTTTCAGTATTCTTTGTAGGGTTGTTTTGATGATCATGAAGTTCTTCAGCTGTTCTTTATCATGGAAGTATCTAATTTCTCCATCCATTTTGAAGGACAGTTTTTCAGGGTACAGCAGTCTGGGTTGGAAGTCATTTTCCTTTAGGATCTGAAATACTTCACTCCATCCTCTTCTTGACTTCATTGTTTGTGTTGAGAAATCTGCTGTGATTCTGATAGGCTTTCCTTTATAGGTTATCTGTCTTTTCTCTCTAAGAGCTTTTAATATTCTGTTCTTATGTTGGATTTCTGGATTGGTGGTTATTATATTTCTGGGTGTAGTTTTGTTTTGGTTATGGCTGTTGGGAGTTCTATATGCTTCAAAATCTGAATATCAATTTCCATTCTCATGTTTGGGAAATTTTCAGCTATTACTTCTGTAAATAGCTTCTTAATATCATATGTGTTGTCCCCTTCTTTTTCATTTATCCCTATTAATCTTGTTATTTTTCTTTGCATCACCTTGCCACTGTTGAATTGTTATTTCCTGATTCCTTGTTATTTTTAAAAGATCTTTCCTTTCCTGTTCACTAGCTGCAATCTTATCTTCAAGGTCTGAAATTCTATCTTCACTTTTGTTGAGGCAGTTTTGGCAACTTACAATAGAATTTTTGATTTCCTGTATATCTTTTTGAATCTGTTTTATGTATTCTGTTTGTTTCTTATACTGTTTATTCAGGGATTCTTATCTGTTTGCTTTGTTCCTCTAATATTTTAGCTGTGTCTTTAGATGCATTCATTATTTCTTTCACTACTTTCATCATTTCTTCTTTTACCTGGGAGATTATTGCTAATTTGAGTTCCTTTATAGCTTCCCATACTTGCTTCTTTATTTTGATTGATATCATTTCAGGTATTTCAGGTGTATGACTAGTATTTTCTTCTATGTATGTGGCTCCCAGGCTTTTTTGGGATTGGCTGGAGGTTTGAGATTACATTTTGGTCTTTCATTTTGTCATTTTCCTATATTTCCATGTTTCAAGCAATGTTCCAAAACTTTCCCTTGGCATGTTGGGACTCATCTCCTGTACCCTCCACTCCTGGGACTCACGGGTCTTGGCTCCTCTGGTTGAATGAAGGTCACTGGGTGTTATCCACTCAAGCCCGTGAAGTTTTTCAAGGCCAGTCCAGTGTCCTAGTGGGCTGGGTGGGCACCCAAGCACCAGGAGCAATGTCCCATACTCCCGGGCCAGAGCCAGGGAGCTGGAACCCTGCTTGCTGCCACACTGGCCCACCTTCCCTTTCAGCTCCTGCTTGTCCCCTTGTTTGAATAAAAGTAACTGGGCATGGTCCACTCAAGCCCACAAAACCTCTCCAGGCTAATCCAGTGTCCTAGGGACTGGGCAGGCACCCCAGCACTGGGAGTGATGTCCCAAACTCCCCAGAGCCAAGACCAGTGAGCTAGATCATCCCTTGCCCTTGCAGCCTCAAGGGCTGGAACTCCCTGGCAACTGAGTGGGCCTAAGTCCCTCTCTGGGAGCTGGCTTATTCCCCTCCTTGAATAAAGGTCACTCTTAGCTCTATTTCTTAAAGATAATGTGAAATCATAATTGTTGTAGGAGAAAATCATGTAGAGATCATGATTCAAGTATAGATTTATAAATTATAGATTTTAGAGCTAAAGGAAACATAAAAATCATCTAGTTCAACCCCAATTTTACATTTCAGTAAGTATATAAATCTAAAAAAAGTTTCAGTAAGTGCTGAGGAATGGAGTTTAGTTTTCTAAAATGAAAGCTATTTGGTCAAATGAAAGAAGCAGAAAACAGCTCTGTATGGTCAAATCAAAGGAGAATACTTAAGAACCTAAGATATTTTTCAGTACCAAATCTTTCAGAACTCTAGGAAAGTTCAGCATGAATTGCAGGTATTAATAAAAGTGCAATTGCCATCCTAGAGAATGTGCATACCAGGAGTCACATATAGAAACAAACCTTATGAAAGAGAGACAATAATAACAAGAATAACAATAGTAATAATAATATTCAAGGATTGAGTGACTGATGTTATTCTGAATTTAAAGCAAATGAATTGTGTATAAGATGCAGTAAACTAAGGTCAATTTCCCTGGGAGACAGCATTCAAGTAACTGGGCTTGAAACCATATTTTTACTAAAAGATATCTCTAAAGGAGCAGAAAGTCAGTATGGCTTTAAAGAATCATTGTCTTGTCTGTATTCCAAAGTGCATTTCTAGTTAGTTGGACAGCCTTTGAAGGAGAGAATAGGGAATAGCCAAAGGTCATCCAACAATTAACAAGTAGTAAATTTCCCATTTGAACCATGATTTCCTATTGCTTAGATTGGCATCTGTCTTACTAATAATTTTTTAATGTTGCACTCACTAGGAATATAAGAGCCAGACAAATATTTTTTATGTTTTGTCCAGAGCTTTATCTATAGAAATAAAGTTAAAATAGCAAATATTGCTATATGAATAGATAAAAATATTGAAAGCAAATCAATGAAAAAAAAAGCAAGAGTAATATGGCTCTAATTTTCAAATTGTCAAATTCAAATAATAAAATCAGTATAGGATCTTCTTCCATCTTTATTAATTTTGCATTCAGGTTAAAATACATTTAAAATGTTAAAGCATGCAACTATCATAAAATGTATGTATTTGGGGTAGATACTCTAACTATATTTACAAAAAAACCCATCAAAATATTTTAAAAATTGTAAAATTTCTCCTTATAACATTTCTGTATGACTAAAAGTTCATTACCAGAATCAAAATAGAGAAAAGAAGCTGGCACAGTGCCATATATCTGTATCCTAGCACTTAGGATCTTCAACAGGGCTAATTGCATAGTAAATTCAAGGCTAGCCTTTAGGACTTAGTGAGATTTTGCCCAAAAAGGAAGAAAGAAAAGAAGGAAGCAAGGAAGGAAAGAAGGAAGGAAGGAAAGGGAAAAGGAAGAAAGGGATGGAGAGATGAAAGAAAGGAAGAAAAAAGAGAAGGAGAAAAAAGGAAGAAGAAAGAAAAAGAAAAGTTTGCATATGTGCAACATATTTAAAAAGGAAAAGTTTAGAATTTTTCTTTGTTTCTTTTCACATTTTTAGAAACAGTTCTTACAAATTAAATTAATAGAAAATCAACTTAATAATAAGAATGAACAATTGATAAAATGAAGGGTGCAGTTACAGCTAATAAACAGAGGAAAAGAAAGCCAATTCCATTTAGAAACCATGCAAAATAAACTAGGAACAGCAATAACAAAACAAGAAAACCATTCACATTGCTAAGTATTGACAAGTTTGATGTTAATAATGCTGTTCGGCACACTGCAAATTAAAGAAAGATTTTGAGAATAAAACCCCTTTTACAATATTGAATAAAAGATTATCTAAAATTTGCAGAGTATGATTAGGTTCTGTAATTATTGAAAGCTATTTTTTCAGCTACACTGTCAAAAGGAATTTAAAAATTTACTTTCTTGCATTAGAAACGTCAGTGTTTAACGAATTCCAGTAGACATTAAGAATCATTCACTCACAACTTTCAGCTGATGTTTTAATATTTATTTTCACTAATCTAAATTATTTTGAATGCTAAGCCAGTTACAGTAACCAAGTCAAATTACAAAACTAAGTCTTTGATTCAGATAGTGTCTTAAATTTTAGGTTACAAAAAATTTATTGTTTCATTTTTTATGAGATAGTTTATGGTTTTTAAAACTCAGAGCTAGACATATGCTTAAGAATAAAAAATGCAATTTATATTCTATAGAAAAGTATGTTGGTTGCCAGCAATTTTGGAGAGTGAAATTACTGAGAAAAACAGTCCTTGAGTTTTGGCTTAGTGGTACCAAAATATTTCTCCAACATTTCCCTTACATAAATTTAAAAAAGTAATTAAATGCACAGTGAAGATTGGTAGAGAACATTAAATTAGAATACGTAGAATAGACAGTATTTTAAGGCAAGCAGAGAAAAACTGAAACAAACAAACAAACAAAAACCCAGTTAGGGTTAAATTTGCGGCAATCCTCCTGCATATAAGGAAAACTCATTGTATTTTTTAACATAGCTATAATATATCAAATATAGGGTCACATGAACTATGTGATGGGAAAAACTGACCACTATAGCACCCTGAGAGAGCTACCATAGTACACTGCTACAATTTGCAAGACAATCTGAGAAATAATACTGAAGTTTCTTACTTTTCTATTTTTTTTTAGTAACTTCCAATGGAAAGATATGAAGTGTCTAAAAAAATAAAACCAACACAAGGATTGAGCATTATACAGGAAAGCCTGATAAAGTTATGGGTTTACTGAATGGTTACTGCCATAGTAAATGGGCAGAAGGCAATATAAATTTCTAATAGTTTTATAGATTGGCAATTTGTACTTTTCATATTGTATTTGTCTAAAATGATAAGATTTAGTCTTTTGGGCTTTGAGAAAATGTCATCTTGTAGAGTTAATGTGTGACAGCTGTAAACCTGTTAATAACTACAAATTTGAAAATTTTGAGGGCCGTTTACAGAACCCAGAGATCCAGTATTAATTTGAGAAATATTTACCAATTCCCAAACAAAGATTGTAATTGAGGAGGTTGTGCTGGTCAAATGTCCTTGCATCTTATCCAAGATCAGCAAATTTTTTTGTGAAACTGTTAGAATTAATAACTATGAATTAATATGTAAGAAAGTGTAAAAGTCTCTATCAAATAGGAACTAATTTTTTGAATTCTTAATTAAGCATTAAATTTAAAAAGGAAGAAGAAAAGGGCCTGCCTGGTAAATGAAAGGTCATGAGTTCTATTCCTAATACAAAAATAAATAAATAAACAAATAAGTTAGTAAATAAATTTTTTTTAAAAGTAAAAGAGAAAAAAGAAATTACTTCCTCATGCATAGCACTGAAACATATTTTTTTTAATGGCATATCCCTACCTGTAAAAATCAAACATTAAAAAATCTTTGGCTTGAAAAGTGTTAGTCAAAACATACTAAAAGGGATACTTGTAATTTCCTTTCAACCACGTTTTCAGGATGATTTGAGTATTTCAAATATTTAACTAACTTGCATTTGGGATTGAGTAAGTAATTATTGTATTCAGGGTAGAAAATATTAAAAGAAAGTTAAATTCTACTGGTGCATTTAATATACTCTCAGGTTAAGGATATGGAGCAAGGAAAGTTGGTCGCTTATTAAACTAATAATCTGTCATTAAGGATCATCAGAATCCTGAATGCACTGACTTTTCACAAAATGACAAAGGATTTGTCTCAGTATTTGTATGCGATGAACCCAAGAAGTGTAACTTTCTCCAGATGAATAACTAATTCCTTATCAATGTATTTGATCACAACTAGTAAAAATCTATTTGTCTATATGTGGAGTTTTAATGGAGTTTTACATTTCTTGGCAGAACTTTAGTAAAGAACAAACTGTGCTTTCAGAAGAAACAGTTTGAGCTCATTGTTGAGGAAGTAACATTCTTCTACTTAGGAGAAAGAAAAAAATCTAAAGTCTGATATTATTAGCACATATATTTTGAGCAGGTTTTGATTTGTTAGGGTTTCTATATTGTATAGGGGGCAGGAGATAAGAAAGAGTGTGTGTGTGTCAGAGAGAGAGAGAGAGAGAGAGAGAAATTTAGAAAGGAAAAGTCTAGAAATTTTTCTTTTCTTATCAAAGAAAAATAGTTATAAATCCATTGCCTTTTGTTTATTTAGCAAAAAAATTATCACAGTAGCTTCTGAAAAGATTTCTAGTTAGCATGTCAGCAATTTCATGTCTTTCCTGTTTATTTTCTTTGTTCTGTTTTTTATTTGTTAGCGACCACTCTCCTCAGTTACATCTTATCCATAAAGACTCAAAGTTGCTTGCTCCCAACAGATCTTGATCTTAATGAACAACTCTATCTTTCACCTTCCAGTGTGATTGAAACCAGGTTGTTTTTCATTAAGTTAAAACTTGGCAAAATCAATTTCTCAATTCTTTGCTGTTTGCTATCTTATTAGACTGATTATCTTGTACAGCAGGATGTGTCACAAACACAAGTTGGACTTTTAAGTATTTAATCTTAGGAGATTTTCCATCAACAAAATATGGAAAAAACTCCGGTCCTTTGAGATTGAAAATACAATCAAGTAATAAGCATTTGCCTTTGTCAAATCTAAGATTCTACTTTGCTGTGTGACATGAATGAAATGGCCCATAAAAAGCAGGTAAAATATGCTTTTGTACAATAGTCAGTGAGAAGAAAATAAAGTTTAAATTTCACCTTCACTTAAAATAATCTCCTCATGTTTTTTAGTTAAATTCTGCTGTTTCCTACTTTTAGATAATGGTAAAAGTATGATACAAATTAATACCCATGAGTGTATGTGGCTTCTTTTATTTTGTGAATAAACAAGTATTTCCATAGAAAGCTCTTTCAAATGTATTTGTGCTCAACTGAAAGACAGAATAAATATCTGTTTTGTAAAGACATTCTTATGATCCATTAATTTTAAAATTATAAATTTCAAATCATTCTCAACAAGTTTTAGAACTTTAGCAAAAAATTCCAAACACTTTAAGATGTCTAATTAGTATGCATATAAATTTAGTGCCTTCTAAATATTATTATTAATTGACAAAGATTATTATAAACTTCTCCAAGAAATATAAACAAATTATCTCACAAAAGTTTAGTGGTTTTTTCATTCTTAAAAGTAAAAAGATAATATTTTACACTGATAAATAGGCTCTTTAAGCACCTCAAGCTTGTTTTAACAAAAAATTTTATAATATATCACACTGTCTAAATTACAGATATTAGGTAATCGATATTGTTTAGAATTATACAGTTTTATAATAATGTGTGCTATGTAATAAGGTAGTTAGTTACCATTCTTTATGTTCTTCAGTTTTACTAATATAAGTAGTAAAGCTACCTTATATTATATTTTACTTTGATTTCATTTTTTATAAAGGTTGCAGCTGTGTTTTACTGATTCATTTCAATTTAAAACCTCATATAGCTGTGTCAATAAGTAAATGAATATCCCATGCAGTAAAGTAGCCTATTTGAGAATGTAGTTATCATTTTTTATATCTGTAATACTAAGGTGAAACTAAAACTCTCATATTTTCATATTAAAGAGGTTAAATAAAGTCCATTCTTTGAACACTGTTATTCTGTTGTGCTATTAAGGCCATAAACACAATACTGTAATATTTGTTATTTGAAGTATTGTTTATATATAAAACTCTTGAAAAATGATAATTTATTTTTAAATGCCTTAAACATAAATAACTGGATGAATTACATGTATAAACATTTTGAGAATTGTAATTTATTACATGAATAAGTTGTTAATATAAATGCTTAAACTGAATTTCCTTTTCTCACACTGAGAAGCTATATACAAAGCAGGATAAATATTGTATGACAGTAATAACCTATCACAAATTCTCAACAGAAATTTTAGATTTCTAAATTTAAATAAAAGTATTTTTCTACAACCTTATATGGTTCTCTGAAGGGATACAAAAAGGAGAGAAAGTGAATAAAATGTTTTTGAATCAGAAAAGATAAGAGAAAGAAGGAGTTAAATTTTTTTTACAAAAATTTGTTTCTAATTCAGTTTTATGACCACATAGAATGGTTACTTATTAGCCTTTCTTGAAATGTGAATACATAAAAAGTTTCTTTCAAATTATTTCTATTAATCATAATGCCATATCATATTTATAAAACAAACACACTCAATATTAAATATGAAATAGTCAATAGCTTATTACAGATATAATTCATATTTTTTATTCATAGCATTATTTGCTTATTTGAAGCCAGGACATAAATACTTTTTTGGAATATAATAGTAGAAATCACTCTAATAGTTATCAAAAAAACTTTATTTACTTAGCTTTAATACATTTTTATGATGAAACTATGCAAATTGTACTCTTCTGATCCAACTATGAAATCTGGTGATTGCTTTAAACTGGACTTCTACCTTATTAGTAGGTCATGGAATATGTTTGGTATATGGTACTCTAATATATTTAATGAAATAAATTAGAACATAAACAGCAGAGTTCATTTTTATAGTAGATCTGTCCCATGCATACCACTCTTCCTCTTTCTTAGATACATAATTTTACTGGTGGTATATTTTTAAGTTCAAAAATATGCTCAAATAATTTTCCAGGTAGTAAACAGTCTCATGAATTTGGCCTTATGCAAATAGATATCAAACTACACAAGTATCTTCCGTGTAAATATATTTGTAGGTATTTACAAACACTTCTTGAAAAATCCAAGAACATGAAGAATGCATGCTGAAGCCTTTTCTAGATTTTCAGCTTCTATGTGTGCCCTTTTTCTTTTTTTGGCAGTATCTACCTGAGAATGTCTTGCATGAAGCAGTTTCTCCTCCCTGCTTGCACAAATCACGACGTATTTGGAAACTACCAGTTGAATTTTACTACCGTGCTTTGTACAAGAATGACCTGTTAGTGGAAGCAGGATTTTTTTTTTCTATTATGGTAAATGAAGAAAATGCTTTACAGTTAGATAATGATGATTAGTGCTGCATTTTGTAAGTATACCAACAATTATTGAATTGTTTTACCTATTTAAGCAGAGGAACTTTGTGAAATGTAAGTTATATACCAATAAAGCTTAAAAACATAACAAAAACCCCAACATAAAAAAAAGTGAGCAAATAAAACCAAGACACTTAAAAGAGTAAAAATGTGAAGTACCCAAAAAGTGAATAACTAATGATTATGCAAAATCCCTATTAACACACTATGGTTTTCCTTTTTCATTACTGTATTTTTACTATTACTATTACTGTATTTTTTACTATTTAACATAAGCAAAGTCACTGAGTTGCTAGGTGAAATTATTAGAAGGCAGGTACATTATATAATTCTTAACATATTGCTCTGAAGGAATGAAAATACTGAATGCCATTTTAAATTTAAAAGAGGGAAGAAAAAACACCAATTTCTTGGGCTTGTATGAATTTCAATATTGACTTTAAAGTCTCATTTGTCATGTCGAATATCTACAGTTGTTTTACTTTTGATGCAAAGAAGTTAATCATAAAAATGTGAAATATATTCAGGTTATATTAATATGCTGTATGAAAAATAATTCTAAAAGTAACTACATTAATATTAAAATATAACTATTAAAATTTAAAATATAGATGTTGTAGGAAAGAGGGCAATTAACAAAAGAATTTCAAGAATAGCATACATTTTAGAATAAAATTCTATGCGGAAAACTGCAGCAGAATTATGAGTTCAGCGAGAAAATATATGTAAAATTTTGATGTTCAGAAACAAAATTATTCATGTTTTAAAATAATTATAGTTCGTATCAAGTTATATGAATTTCACAGAATACATTCTAAATGGTCACAGAATGTTTCTAAACATCTGAGTTATAACTTGAAATTACAAGCTTAGTAAATGTGTAAGTTAATAAATGTTAGTGTAAGAAATTTTATTAAATGAACTTGTGTAAAAAAGTACAAAAGTATCTCTAGGTAAATTATATGAAAATTTTGAAGCCTTTTGTTCTTTACTATTGACACCTTTTTTACTATGTCCTCACAAACATGTCATTTTTTAATGAAGACAGTTTTTAATACTCACAAGAACTAACTTACCCTTCAAATAATATATCCAAGTGATAAAAAATATTGTACATATTCTTTGAACATTATTTGAACCATTGTTGCCATTAATGCTGAAGGAGTATTTTAAATAATATCAAGAAAGTAATTTATAATTTATGTTGGCATTTCAGTCCTTTATAGTGCGTATTCTTTTAGTTTTCTCATCTATTATTTAAACTGCTACATATGGCTAACATAATTCTCCTTTCTGAAAAGCATCATAACAATTTAAAACAGTGTGTCAGAAAGTAAGCAGTTTTCTTGTAATCTGATTTTCTTCTACTAATTTTCATGTTTAAAAAGTTTTCTAAGAAAATCATACCTGACGTACCATTTTCCAAATGTCTTCATGTTTCTCTATCATACATTTTTAATAGGCTCTTCAACCTTTCATACATATTTTACATCAAAAATATTAAAATATTTTTAGTCAATATCAAAACATGACTTATCCACAGATAGGTGTACATAACAGTCTAAATGTTATTAGATCTACTTCATCAATTCTAGTTGGATGGCATAGATCATTAGTTCAAATTTTACTGTAAATTTGTTTCCCCATTTACTGATCAGTGATTCTTCTTCTTCATTTTTAATTTTGAAATATATAGAGAAGTTGATGGGGAACTTTTTATTAGAAATTTTCTTCAGAAATTTTAGGGAAGATAAATAGGAAAACATTATGATTGACTAACAATTTTAAATATTGTTTAGAAGAAAATACTTACTTAACTCATCACCTCATTATGAAGGCTACTGCCTGAATTTGGTACTTTTCTTATTTCATTGCTTCTAATGCCCCAAAATAAAATTAAAAAAATACTATTTAGCATTTAATTTTTAACTGAATATCAGAATAATAAATTACATAATTACAGAGTAAAGTGAATGTTTAATGAAATGAAGATGAATTGTAATTTATTTTCCAGTATTAAATTTGCAAAGTTATTTGTAAATAGTCAGTAGAACTAGATATTTATTGGAACACAGAGCAGCCCTAATTGTATTTCAGAATGTACAAAATCTACTTCACAAAATTAATAATCAAATCATGCATTACTATAATTTTAGTTCATTTGATAGTACTTCTTCCTTAAAGATATTTTAGCTAAGATGGATTTTTCATCTTTATGTCTTCTATGTCTATACATTATTGCTTGTATCTAGATATCCTGCCAAATCATCATGCCATTTTAGATGGTTTAAGAAATGTCTGGATCTAGGGTTTGTGATACTGGAATCATAGATGTGATGCTCTAATTGATTCATGGTACAAACCTAAATTAAGACCATCCTACCCTGGGTGTGAGTGGATAAAATAAGAGATGGGCAGAAGGCACTCATGGCTTACTGTTTACTGCTTTGTTGCCTTCTGCCTGCCATGAACTCTTTCTCCTCTGTGATGCCACTCTACTTTGGAGCCAGTAAACTGTGGTCTAAAACCTCTAAAATCTGTGAACAAAATGAACTATTCCTCCTTAACTTTGGTGTCAGATATTTTGTCTCACTAGTAGGAAAGGTAACTAAGACAATGTACTTTGCCATTGTTTAATTTTAAAAAATTTATCTAAAATTTTTCTCATGTAATTAACACAAAGTTAGAGCAAGAAAAAATCAACTTGAAAAATAAAACAACTTTGCATGAATCATATTATCTATCATATTCTGATGATATTGCCCTGGCTTATGAATCCAGGCTTCATTTTCTTTTCATCACCTTGGTTTTGTACCTCCAGCCCAACACAGAGCGCTGCTTTTCTCTTCCTTCATAATTTCATTTCTTCACTGAATATAGTTTATTTTCTTCTGCCATTATTTTATAAAGTCAGGACAAATGTTCTGACTGTAGGAACTTCAGGGACCTTCCTGCACTATGAATCTCCATCAGGCTTCAGCCAGCCCACTCATATCATATATCATTCCTATCTAATATCACAACTGGGTAATTATGTCTTTGGATAATGGCTCCATTACCTCAACCAATTACGAAGACTTTTGTGTAGCCAGGAATGGTGATTCTCATCCACAATCTGAGCCCTCTAGAAAGCAGCAGCTACAGAATCTCAAGTTTGACCCTAGTTTGGACAGTTTAGTGATATAGTGACACCCTATCACAAAATTTAAAAGAAGGATGGATGGTGGGGCATAGAGGGAAATATAATTTTTCATGAAGGACACAGGGTCAATTTCTAATACTAAACATACTTTGAAAAAGAAGGACTTGTGTGGGAGACAAACATGCCCTGAATACTCAAGAATATAGTATATTTTATTAAAATTTTATTAAAATATACTATTAAAATAGTATATTTTATTAAAATTCATTTAGAAATAAAGTGTCAAAGGCAAGGATGGGCAGTTTTTCTTTAGTCTTTATTATATTACACTATAACATGAATAAAATCAAAGAATGACTGACAACAGAATCATCTATATTTCAATTGCATGTTTATCCTTGTTAAATGAAACACTTTCATATAATTCTTCTCATTTATATAGTAGAAATAAATTTGGCTTGTTCTGTTAATGTTAAATTAAAATTTTAGTTGTGAAAAACTACCAAAAATTAAAATTCTAATGGAAAGCAAAACTTATTATTCAATGCCTTTTCAAAACTTATTCTAAATTCCATATCCATTGACCCTATATTTGAACTGTAAAGAAAGAGCACAGTACTGTCATACGGTGGGATACTACTTCCTTTGTTTTAGAAAAAAAATTGTGGTGTTCCAGTTTTCAATGAAAAAAATGCTTCACTCTTTGTGGTGTTGTCAGGCACTACTAAAGGATAGCATATTAATTTTGTTCAAAAGTTCGTAAGTGTCATCTAAAACCAGTGCATGATTCAAGAACAGACAAGACCAGCATTTACTTACCGCAAGAAGGGACAGTGTGCACAAACTTCAGCTCCTTCCCTTAGGTCAGGCCCTATCCCTGGTGGACCCCTTCCACAGGAGTCAGGAGCTACGTGATCACATGCATCTCATTTCACGTTACTGAAATACAGAAAGCTGGGGCTGCCCCTGATGGCCAGTGAAAAAAGAAGACACTACATTGGAAGCAAGTCAAAATATTCTGATATGAGGCAAAAAGCATGAGACAGATGAGGTCCTTTTTGCTCCATATTAGGAAACACTCCCTGCTAAAGTCAAGTCTCCTGGGATAGTGGTGAAGCAACAGTCTGCACATGTCTGGGTAAACCAATTTATGTGATGCAACTTCAAATTAACAATTTTTCACACCTATTGGAAACCAAGGATAGTAGAAGCACTTTGTGGCCCAAACTCCAGGGAGTGCCTATATCTGCAAAGAGAAGCAATCATGTAGGCAATGGTAGACATATCTTACTGATAAAATGTAAGCAATGTGATTAAGGACAGTTTACAAGAACAGTTGACATTTGCTGAGGTCTGATTGTGTTATAGACCATGTTCTTTTTTGAAAATTCCACTGACTAATCTCAGAAAAGTGTGGAGACAGAAGATTTCAGGGTTCATAATACAGACCTGGGTCCCTAACAGAAATTGTTTCTGTGGAAGCCATGTGCACTTCACTCAGATAATTTTCCTACTGTCTCTGTAGAATAAAAATGCTTGCAGGAGGATACAAGTAGTAAATATCCCTGTATTTAGAATGTTGATGAAAATTCCTTGTAGCAAAGGAGCAGGAAACATGATGAGAACACTAATCCCCAGAGAAGGATTTGGATTATGTTCTAAACACCGCAACCTGTGCAGATAAATAGAGAAAGCCAAATTTCTAAAGAAACAAGACAGATTGCATGCATCAGACTAAAGTTCAACAGAAGCAACCAAGGGTAGAAAACTATCACCATCATGTTTATACCAAACTAACAAACTTTTGAAAACAAGCAGTATAATATTAGGTAAGAGTTAAGAATATACAAAGAAAATCTCTGACACATAGATCAAAGAGAAGACCTAAACTTCAGTGTTTGTACAGATATTTTTCCAACCCAACTTTTAACCTAAATGTAAAATATTTCCACAAAATTTTGAAGCTTGGGGTATGATGGTCATTATAACAACAAAATCAAACCTACTAAAGCATCACTAGGTTAATTTAAAATCTACTGTAAAGACATAGAACAAAAGGCATGCTTATTTCCAGGAATCAAAAGTACTTCAGAATTAAATTTTCATACAAGATATTTAGCTTTCAATTCTCAAAACAGCAACCAACACTGTAAGTTATATGAAAAGGCCAGAAAAAAACACTCAAGTTTTAAAGCATACATAAGAGTCAGTCCAAAACATGAATCTTATGTTTAACATTCTAAGAAAAAAGTAGAGATGTAAGTCCAAGACAATAATTCACTAAAATCAATTATATATATTTGATTATAATTGATAAAGTTAGCTATATACATTTTGGGAAAAAAGTTATGTGAAAGATCACATTAACATTTAGCAGACAGTTAAGTCACAGACTGGTATAAAACTATGACCATCCCTTTTATGTCAAAGGATTAATATCAAGGCAGTAAAAAATATTCCCAAATTGAACATACACAATGATCTGGACAAATATTGCAATACATATATGGCATATAAGTTTATGAAAGTATATTCATCAAAATTACTAGAAAAGGAAATATTAAGTAACAATGAGATAACATAGGACACAAGTTAGAATGTGTTGAGTCAGACAAGAATATCAGTATAAAGTTCTGGGAAGGATACAAAGCCAAAAGAATTTCCATATATTAATACTGGCAATGTACAATGTCCAAGTTGTTTTGGAAAACAATTTGGTGGTTTTTTATAAAGTCAAATATGTAACTACCTCTGATTCTGTAATTATGCTTGTAGAAATCTAACCTGGAAAAGAAAAGCACAAATGTTGAAATAAAAACTTTATGCAAGTATTTTTAGCCAAGTAAAATTAACAAAAAAATTTAAAAGGCCAGTAATATCCTTTAATAGGTAACAAAATATTGGTGCATGCAAAACAATGAATGTATTTAAGTTCACTTTTCTAAATATGTAGAAATCCAAGACCACTTGCTGTACTGCATGATTTACTATATAAGACCTTTGGTAAAGCCAGAATTGAAGGCAATAAAGTGCAGCACTGGTTTTCTAAGATTGGAAAAGAGGCTCATCTAAAAAAGATGTGGCATGAAATCATTTCAGGGTAAAGAAATATGAAATATGTGGAGATGAACACATAACTGTGCATTTGTCAAGACATACAGAACTGTATAAAACAAAAAAGTGAATTTACACTGGGTATGGTGGCACATGCCCGTAATCCCAGCACTCCAGGGGCTGAGATGGAGGATCACTGTGAGTTTGAGGCCAGCCTGGACTACATAGCGAAAGCCTGTCTAAACAAAAGTAATAAGATAACTGTAAAAAGGCCATGGAGACAAAGAGTAGTGACTTACGAGTATTTCTCGAAAACTTTGTTTATAAAGGTAAGTCTCAAAGAACTGGACACAAAAACTACACTGTATTTGTTCAATTAGATTTTTTGAGTAATGGTTAGAAATTCAGAAGTGACCTAATTGGTAGACTATTTTTGCACAAATGTAAAAATGTGCAATAAGTAGTGAAAGTCAAGTAAAGACATTATAGATAACAAAAAGCACCAAATAAGGAAGAAAGATAGAATAATCCCTAAGGAGCTAGATTGGATTTGACAATGTCTGATAATGACTGATTGTTTAACATAGCCATGTATGTATACAGAAAAATGTGAGTGTAAGCACAAATTACTAAGTGTACATGTATTTGGAGGCTCTGTTCACTGAGACAAGCTAGAAGATGGATGCCTCTTTTTAAAGAATGTATGAGGCACTCAGGCGTGTTTGCTAATCAATTTCCATGAAAAAAAAAAAACTAGAAATCCTGGATAAGTGGGTAGTTTCTCCAAGGTTGGGACAAGAAAATTATATGAGCCTGGAACATCTGTGAATGCCAAAAAGTTGAAAGGTTGTTTAAAACAAACAAACAAACAGGATGGAGACTTGTGTTGTTAAAAGGGCATAGGGGCCAACCTGAAAGAGTTTCCAGTGAATAAAGCTGGTGCAATTTCGGCAACAAAATAAATACTAATATTGTACTATAATGCAGTAAATAAAATACCAAATCCATACTGATAACAGTTAATGACAGCACACATAATAGAATAACTGTTGATAAAGTAAAATGCAATTTTAATTAGAAAATGTAGGAGGATATTTAAATTAGTGGTTGAAAGTTTAAAGATAGAAGATATACTCATAGTATCAACATAGCTCACCCACCACACTGAATAATTTCAAAGAGGGAAACACTAAGGATACTAAAAACTACCGGCAGACACCACCTTCTCCATGTGATCGAGGTTAATATTAAAGTAGTATATGTCAATATCATCTGCCCATTTATATGATGAATTGGAAGGTCAATTGATTCTTTTATGTTTTTCCCAAAGATATTTAACCTGTCTTAGCATTGCAAAGTATCAGCTAAACCCAAACTGAAGGCTATGCCAAAGAGTAATTGACAAATAATCTTCAAAGTGTCAATGTTTCATAAGAACAGATTGATGATTCTTGTCAGATTGGAAAGGACCAAATAAACATAAGTAAATTAATTTGAGCTTACATTTAATCCATGAACAAAAAAAAGTATCAACGGATCAAGTGTTAAAATCCAAAGAGCTACTGAACCTTAGTTAACCTAATTATAGCAATGACATTACTTAGTTTTGAAAACCGCCTATGCTTTTTAAATGTTATATAAGAACAAGCTGAGTAAAGGTAGAAAATTTAACAAATTAGACATAGCAGTTTGATACATATACATGGTATTGGACTAACAGGATCTGAATTTCTAATCTCTGACAGTATATATGGAGCTGTTAATAGCCATGTATCTGAGAATGCTGTTACTCAGTGGAATAATGTTACTCAGTGGAACAAGTTATTAAGTGTAGATATTGGTAGAAAGATAGCCAAAGAAGCTTATAGGAAATTCAAATTTGCAGCCTAAATTCATAAACATAGCTATCTGTAGACTCTATTTGTTGGATCTGATTTACTTGATATGGTGTTTGTCAATATCTATGTTATATGAGAATGAAGTAAAGAAGTCCAAAAGAAGAAACTAATAAAATCCCAACTGTTCATATTTTCAACAAGAATTTCAAAGTCATATTTTTAATTAACAAAGTATAAGTCACAAAATTCTTAGCTATTTGTATTCCTACCTGAATTAAACTTATTAATTGAAAGCACTTATACATATGTTACTTTATATTAATTTATTTTTAAAAGTCATATCACATAATGCTATTAGACACACCTGCTTAGACAGGCTTTATGTGATTCACACTTTACTCATTTGATAGCTGTTGGATTTAGCCTCATGACTAAAAAAACCTAAATAAATGCCACATGATTCACACTCTGTTATATTTCATTTTTACCTAAATATGATTTAATTTAAAAAAACAAAGTTTGAAATCTCCACTGAATTAATTTGCTACCAAGCATTGGGGTTTTATATGAGCTGATAGCTACAAATATTTTTAAGGGCACAAATTAAAAACTTCAATATTTCATTTTAAACAATGAAATTTAACATGAATATTTCATATTTAGAAATTGAATGTAAATAA
The DNA here is from genome assembly GCA_004027455.1 of Hydrochoerus hydrochaeris. NCBI lineage: Eukaryota > Metazoa > Chordata > Mammalia > Rodentia > Hydrochaeridae > Hydrochoerus > Hydrochoerus hydrochaeris. Next base: position 46,115 of record PVLA01007924.1, on the reverse strand, counting down.
AACTTCCAAATTTTCCAGAAGATACTCCTACAAGTAGTTAAATTCTAGAAATACAGACAATAAACTTCAAAAGTTTATCTACCTGGGTAAATCCAGAAAATCTAAAAGACATTAGATAACACAGTCCTGGAAGATTCTGACCTCAAAAACCTCAAAAAAAGAGTAAAGCTCAATCATAACTCTATCTGAGTATTAAAGGTTATTCTAATACACATTAAAATTAAAGAGCCTTTAAAAGTTTGAAAAATATGATATTTTCCACTTTAAAAATGAATCTAATATGAATTGATAGATGTGAATAATGCTATGTCATATGTATAATATTAAAATGCAGAATTTAGACTCATGTGACCACACTAAAATGATTAGCACTGGCATGTTACAGCCCATTTTAATATTACTGCATTCTCTAAGTTCACTAACCCAAGACCAGAGTAATTTCAAATGCCTATATCAATATTATTTTCAGAGGTGATATTTAAATATTTTCATAAAATATTAGTATTTCGTTATTCAAAATTGAAAACCATGGAGTTGACATTCACTGAAAAGAGTCACTGAACATGGATCATTAAAATGCTTTATTTGTCATTATCCTTCTCACTGACACAAAATTTTGTGTAATATTGAGTTTGATTATTTAGATAAATGGGGAATATTCATTCAAAACTTGAAATGCTGACAAAACAATTTGTTATTTAGTCATTAAATGTAGTTATTACTCCGTTTTTAGAATAAACAATAGCATATAGTAATTCTAAAAGATCACTGGATTCAACAATGTCTCCAGAGTGTGAATCTTAAAAATAAGCCACTTTGTAACTGAAGATCTTTTCAGCTCTCTGTAGCACTAGTAGTATGATTTTTTTTCTTTTAGTTATCTACAATTGTGACCTGATAAACCTGTTTTTATGTTCTAAATCTCTGTAGTTAATAAAATAGTGAAGACACAAAAACAATAAAAATATAATTAATATAACACTCTTCGATGAAGATTGTAAACAAATTACATGATACATTTTAAAAGTTGAAACTTGCAAAGTAACTAACTAATATTCGAGAATTCAGTTCGTTATTTGTATTTTTAGTGATCATTTTTGATTAAGATGAAGGGCCAAAAACTATGATTGTTAGTTATTTGTGAATTTCATGTGAATGTACACTAGCACACAGAAAATTTTTTGTTGCTCGTGAAATGATTCTGCATAGAGAAAATTAACTGTTTCTAGAATGCAGTATCATAAGATTATATATTGATATGGCAAAATAACTTTCACTTATATGTTGTGCTTATTTTTGTCTTTACTCCACTATTGCAAATTAATTTGCAAACCACACCTACAATGCAAAAATAACATAGTTATAATGTTCACTAAAATAATCTATTATTTCAGATAAAAGGAAAATATCAAACTTTAATTACACTAGGAATGTATACTTATAATGTAAAATAATATAAATAAACATTATAACACCAATTCTTTTAATTGTAACTGATGAGTATTGCAAATAGGTTAAATGCACATATGTCCTCTTAAAAAAATTGTTACTTCCAATTGAATGACCAGAAAAAATAACAAAAAATTTTGAGCATATCTAACAATTTTGAATCCTGGTATATTTCTTTGAAAAAAGTTTAAAGATTCATTTGAAATAAAAATTAGTTCCTTGAAGGGAATGTTATGTGTTATTATCCATTAGATTCTTCTTTTAAGAATCTTTGTGTAGGTGCACCCCAAGTAACTACTTTGAAGATAGTGGTACACAGTGTACAAACTAGTGTAATTCTCTTATTATTTTGTAATGAAATTTTGTTTTTTTATGAAATAAAAACTTACAAAATTTTTCATTGTAATTTATAAAGTTTTTTGTGTAACAATTCAATGTTTTCCAGCTGTATTGTGAACTAACATACCATAAATATATAATAACACATATATTAGTTTCACTTGCTCCTAAATTGAGTTTAATTTACAATCCAATACTCTAAGGAAAAATACCTAATTAATTTAATTTCTGGAGTACTTAGCTTATTACTTATTAGATATTATTTAATGTTTCCATTCATAAATTTCAGTTCCATTAAATGGCATAATAAATATCTCGACCTCAAGAAAAGTTGTATGACACAATTGATAAACAAATGTAAATACAATTTTTCATCATTGTCTAAAAAATCTATCAAATCAATGAAATATAAATAAGATATCAACTATCTCTTAATACAATTTAATGTGTGATGTCATACAGCATTATGTGATTACAGGTACAAGTAGTGCACTAACTGAAAAAGTCAATGATTCTGAACAATTTTAATTACATATAAATTCCCTAATTTAACAAGACTTTAAATTACTTGTATTTTCATTGTTGATGTTCAGAAAAGTTCCACACAGAGCCATTATGAAAGATTAAATTCTTTAATATCTCTTGTTTAAATCCCTTGGTCATATCTCTTATGTAAAATTATTTACAAATTACTTTTATATCAACAAATTTATGCATCATTTGTATTCTCCTATATATTAGTATATATTTTTGTATGACAAACCTAAAGACATTAGACCTGAAAAATTTATTTGTTCATAGTTCTTATGGAAATTTGGGGACAGCTCAGCCTAGATACTCTGCCTGTGTACCATATGGGCACAGTTTAGCTATCTGATATATTTATACTCACTTTGTGAAATCAGTGGCCCCCTGAGGGTGTTATATGGCCTTACTAAAAATCTGGATTATTAGTTCTCAATCTCTCTCTCTCTCTCTCTCTCTCTCTCTCTCCCTCTCTACTTGTCTTTCTGAATACATTTATTCAAATTTCTATTATTTTTATAAAAGACAATGTTATTTTTATAAAAGACAATGTTTATATCCAATCAAATATCTACTGAATCATGTACTGAACAAAAGTCTCACTTTTTGCCATTTACTCTGTAAGCTTCTAGTTATGACAAGCATGAGAAAGTGCAGGTAAAAAAAATTCATTAAGGTAGTGCCTGTTGGGTAGTACCTTGACAAAGATGAAAAAAATGAGGTGTATGATGGAGCTATAAGGAGGAGCCTCCTATGTAAAGCTATGGAGTAGCATTTGCAGAATGAGTTGATAGATTTAATGGATAATGGATATGAATGAGAAGAGTGTGTAAAAATTACATGTGTATTAACTATACTTTATGTAAACATGCATTATTCTTTCTGAAAATAGCAATATATTGTCAAGAAATGCTGTGGAACTCTTGGAAATATTTTTCTTGTAACTATAATAATATCATGCAATCTTTTTTCAAATTAAATACTTTTTTCCTGAAATATGCAGAATTACATCCTCCATTAGAATATCATTTTAGAGGAAAACATAGAAAATTTATCTAAAAAATAAAAGTTATGCTCAGCAAAATTACATATATTCCAATGTAACTCAGTGGACTAACATGTGTACTAAAGTACATGATATAAAATTGTATGGATAAATTATAATTGTATTTACAATGAAGAGTCTCCCAATTAGAGTTCCACTGTATGCTTATCTTATGGCTACTAGTATGAGAATTACTTAAAAAAAAATATATATATATATATATATGCCAATTTGAGTCCATGACTCTTTATTCTAATAAACTCTGGCTTATTAACTCACAAATAAAATTATTATTTATGAGGGTCAGGAATTGGAATGCTATCAGATTAAGTAATGTAATATCAAAAAGAAAAAAATTTAGCCATATCTACACAGGAGCTAAAGTGCCATTTAGAGATAAATATTGATCAATGATTGATAAGAAATGGTTAAGTATGAGACAAGACTAAACAGAGCCCATAATTTGAAATGAGATAAAATAAAAAATAAAAACACAAAAAAGACAATGTTAAAAAAATTGTATGAAATTTCAGTACTGATATTTATTATTTTGGTTCTCATGAGTTAATTTTTGGTCTTTTTATAATCCTTATTCATAAGATTACCTGGTGTAGGGAAGTATAATCCTATTTATTAAGGAAAAATGAAGAGATCTCTGTTCACCGTAAATATAGTTCATCTGAGTAAATTTTTATTTTTCATTATTGGTACAGATCAAGATCCTCATGTAGGTCTTAATTTCCCAAATTTATTAAAATATAATTTACAATAATTAGCATGTTTTTCAATTGGTTAATTATTTCTCTAGCAGTGCTAGAGACGCTTTGTGTAATATAAACCAGTTTTGTCAATATTTGTTTTTATTTTCTGTACTCTTTTGGTCTTATCAGATAATTTGTTGCCTATATTGATGCTGTGGGGGTTTTCCCTAAATTTTTTGCAATGGTTTAAAGGTTTTAGCGCTTATATGAAGGTCATAAGTCCATTTGTATTAGATTTGTATTGGAGGAGAGATAAGAGTTAATTTTCCATCTTCTGTATGTAGATATCCATTTAGCCTAGCTCCTTGTATTGAATAGGATGTCTTCTCTGTGGTGCCTATTTCAACAGTCTTATTAGGAGTTCATTGGGTAAAGATGCATATGTTTATTTTGGAGTTCTTTTTTTCTGTTCCATTGATCTATTGTCTTTTGTAGTAGTACAGTGCTGTCTTGGTTAATACACTTCTCTAGTATTCCTTGAGAGTAAGCATTGTGATAACTTCAGCTTTATTACTTTTGTTCAAGGCTGTTTTGGCAATACAGGACTATTTTTATGATTCCTTAAGTAGATTAGAAATAATTTTCCATTCCTGTGAAGAATATCATAGCCATTTGTTTCAGAATTGAACTGAATTTATGCATTGCTTGGTTTATATGAGTTATAAAAGTGTATATTATTATAACCAACAAACATAAGTCTACCTTGTATGTGTGTGTGTGCATTCTTTGATATATCAATAATCTTTTTAATGTACCTCTTGTTTTCCACTTCCTTGGTTAAATATATCTTTTTAGGCATTAGTTATAACTGTTATGAATGCAATCGTATTTAATTTTTTTTATTTTGTAGAAGATAAGTCATAAAGAAAGTAGTTTCAATTCTCTACACTTTCATATCCAATTTTCATGGAAACAGTTATTAAAGACTGTTTTTTCTAAGACATACTTTAAGGACCGTCTCAAAAATCAAGTAGCTATTGCTGTGTGAGCTTGTTTCTCTGTCCTCAATTTCATTCTATTGTTCAATGTGTCTATTTTTTAAAATTTTATTTAAAAAAGGAAAAAAGCAAAACAGAAAAAGAGATAGAAACAATACAGAATTTCAGAAAAAAACAGTAAGAAATTACTAGTTGATAAATTACATATTGTCCTCTTAGAAATAGTTGTTCAAGTGGAAAAATTAAAGCATACAAAGTAGATATTCAAATAGTAAGAGTGTAAAAAGCTATGCATACATGAATATCTACATGTATTTCTATCCTTTCTGTATTAGAGGGAAAAACAAATCTTAGCAAGACAAAACAAAACAAATTCCTATAAAAACATGAAACCAAAAAGTCGTATAAAACCACAGTTCAAGGTGATCTACAATGATTGCTGTGTTGTTTCTTGTTATCTTCAATAGAATTGTCTATATCATCGGGTATCAATGAATACAGCAGTATAATTGAATATAGCAGTACATAACAATATTGGTAAAAATAAAACATTTTAGACAGTATAAAACTTTAAAGGCAGGTAATAATTGAACCATAGTGGATATTCTAGTGGGTCTTGTCATCTTAAGCATAGTTGCCTACACTCTCAGACATGATACTATCAATCATAGCAGCTTTGAATAAAATCTATCAATACAAAACAGTGATCTACAAAACCAGATTTGATTACGATCAGTTCTGCTAAGACAGTGTAGGTTTTATAGAGATTTAGATTAACTTAATAGGAAATTAAAAATGATTGCCATACTATATCCTGTTATTTTTGGAATTACTGTTTGTGCCCTCAAATCTAGTACAGGTGGAATGACTAGATCAGAATATAATACATCTAAGCAGAGTAGTGTGAGATATGTGGGTTTTAAATCCTGGTGCACTATTAACAATATAGTGTATCAAGGCCATCTATGTTAGAGATTCTAGCCAACCTTCTCTGCCTCATTTCTGCTATACTATTTTTCTGCCTGTTTGTCTAGTTTTCTCCTTCATTCTATGGACTGCCCCACTCATTGAGGCCTTTCTGCCACTGTTTCTAAAATACTGGTATTTTTTTCTCTCTCTCTAGAATGTCCTTCAGTATTCTCTGTAGGGTTGGATTGGTGGTCACAAACTCCCCCAGTTCCTCTGTCATGGAAGCATCTTGTTTCTCCATTAATTTCTAATGACAGTTTTGCAGGGTACATTAATCTGGGCTGGAGGTTATTTTCTTTCAAGGTTTGGAATATTTTGCTCCAAGCTCTTCTTCATCTGATGGTCTGTGTTGAGAAGTCACCTGTGATCCTGATAGGCTTACCTCTATAGGCAATCTGTTTCTTTTCTCTGATGGGTTTTAATATTCTGTTTTCATATCGAATTTCTGGTATCTTGATTATTATATGTCTGGGTGTAGATCTGTTTTGGTTGTAGGTGGCTGGAGTTTTGTATGTCTCACATAACTGAATGTCATTTTCTTTTCCCATGCTTGGGAAGTTTTCCTTAATTATTTCCATGAATAGCCTTTGTAATTCACCTGTATGTATTCCTGCTTCTTTGTTCACATTTCTTATTCTTAAATTGTAGATTCTCTTGCCAACCTTTGTATTGTTACTGCCTAATTCCTTGTTATTTTTAAGAGATTTTTCCTTTCATGATCACACATTGCAAACTTGTCTTAAAGTTTGATAGTCTATCATTAGTTTCTTTTAAGGCAGTTTGCCAGCTTTCAATGGAGTTTTTAATTTCCTGGTAGTCTCTTTGAATCTGCTTCATATATTCTATATTTTCTTCATATTCTTTTTTGTGGTCCTCCCTTCTTCCATCTGTATCTTCCTGAGAGATGCTTACTGAGAGCATTTCTTTTATTACTTTACTCATATCTTGCTTTACCTGATTTAATATTTCAGTTTTGAGCTCATCTACAAGGTTCCAAAGATATCTCTTAATGTCCATTGAAGCCATGTCTGATGTTGTGTGTTTGTTAACCTCAGTCTCCCTTGTTTTTCCCTCTCCTGGATCAGGGCTCTCAGGGTTCTGGGGTGGGCCTCCTCCTGCCTCTCTCTCCTGCCATGGTCATGGCTTCCTCCACACAGATTATAGTGTAGGTCCCAGCCCCCTTCCCTGTTGGACATGTTTCCTCTGAAGCATGCTGGTGAGGGACCTACACCCTCTCCTGCCTGCTCTTGTCACTGAGGTGTAAGCAGCAGCTGCATATGCCTGGCCCTCCCCACCAGGCCAACCAAAATTTAGGGGCCTTCAACTGGTTAGTGCTTGCTAGGTACAGGGAATTGATTTGGGATGGCTCATTGGGTCCCAGACAGGGTCACGGCCCAGTCCAAGCAAATCCCACGAATCTGCTCTTGGGAGGGAGGAACCAACTGAATTCACCGTTGCTCCCAGTTCAGGCTCCTCTTGCCTGATTCCAACATGTTGCCCATTTGGTCGTGCCCTTACCGTTGGGTGGGTCTCATTTCCAGCACTGACCATGGATTAATGAAGATCCCTTTGCTGGCTGCACTCTCTGCTGGGCTCACCAACCCCCGACTTCAGAGCTGCTGTGGTTCCTGTGAGTGGCAGCAGGAATGAGTGTGAGCGGCTCTGATGGCCTGTGCAGATTCAGGCCTTTGCAAACTTGGTGGGTCACTGTGAATGAAAATGTTGTGTCCCATAATTTTTAGCTGTTTCAGTATTTGACAAGCTTTTTTATGTTTTAATTTCTTCCAGTGTCAAAAGGATCCATCTCTCTTGTCTGGGTCTCTCCAGGGTGTTTTATTCTGGCAAATGAGTTGTTTCTCCTGGGAGGCTTTGTATTTTGTTGCTCACTGATTGGCCATCTTGAGTTCTCCGCTTTGTTTTATTCTAATGTGTCTATTTTAAGACCATTACCATTCTGTTTTTGTTATAATGGCTTTGTGGAATATTTTGAATTTGGAAATTGTTGATTCCTGTGTAACTACTCTTTTGCAAAAGATTGCTTTGGCTATTCTGAGTGTTTGTGGTTCTATATGAATTTTAGGATTTCTTTTCTCTAGGTTTTAAAGAATGCCATCGATATTTTAATGACAAATACATTAAATCTGTAGGTTGCTTTTAGAAATATGGGTATTCTACATTATTAATTCTTCTGATATTTCCATTTTCTAATGATTTCAATTACTTTTTTCAGTGTTCTGTAATTTTCACTGCAGAGATTTTTCACCTCCTTCATTACATTTACTTTTAGGCAATTATTATTTTACTTTAGCTTTATCAAAGATCTGTGAGTACAATTGTCTTCTTGATTTCTTTCTAAGTGTCTTCATTATTTGTGTACATAAAAGCTACTTTTTATTTTGATTTTTATTCTTCCATTTTGCTAACTTTATCAGATATCATTATCTTGGTTTTTCTGTTGATTTATCTTCCTACTACTGAATTTTCTCTGGTTTAATAGTTTGTTCTTAGAGGGTTTAGCATTTTTTTCATTTATAGAATTATATCATCTGCAAATAGGCATAATTCATTTCTTCTCATTCTATTGTTATTCCTTTTATTTTTCCCCCTTGAGCAATTGTTCTGGTGAATAATTTCTCTACTATATTGAATAAAAGTAACGAGTGGGCAACCTTTCCAGTATCAGATCTTAGATATAATAACATCAGCTTTTTCTTCTTCAGTCTGTTTTTGCCTAAGAGTTTAATCCTATGTAATTTTTGATATGTTGGAATTATGTCCTTTTAAACAAACACATATTGAGTTTTTATCATGAAGAGATATTGAATTTTATTGAATGTTTTTTCTACCTCTGATGATTTTATGATTTTTACCTGTGGTTCTGTTGATATGATGAATTATATTCCCTGGGTTAATTCCAGTCGATCATTAGACCATGTTTTTGGTACACTGCTATATTGATTTGCTAGTATTCTGCTGAGAATTTTTGCATTTGCATTCATCATTGATACTGGTTTATAATTTCCTTTATGTAAATTTCTTCGAGTTTGTTAACTGTTATCAGAGTATAAGCTCAAAAGAGGTCCAAACTTTCAAATTTCTTCATACAGTTTAACAAGAATTAATGTTAGGTTTTCTGAAAAGTTGGGTAGAATTCAGCAGTAAATTCATCCATACCTGGACTTTTCATTGTTAGGAAACATTTTTTTTTATTTTAGTATTTCCATTTCATCACTCTTTATTAGTCCATTTCAGATTTCCATTTTCATGATTCAGTTTTGATAGATTATATGTCTCAAGAAATTTATCTAATTCTTCAAGATTTTCATACTTGTATGTGCATAGTTTCTTAGAGCAGTCATTAATATTCCTTTGTCTTGCTTTAGGTGTAACGTCTCCATATTCATGTATCTTATTTATTTCACCTGGCAATGTAGTCTAAAAATGCCTCCATTTTCCCACAAATGGTTCAAATACTTTTTTCTCAATGGCTAAATAGTACTCTGTTGTGTATGAATATCACATTTTCTTTATACTTTCATTTCTTAATAAACATTTATGAAATTTCCAAGATTTAGCTATTGTGAGTTGTGCTGTGGTAAATAAGTGTACATGTATTACTATAATATGATGTCTTTAACTTTTGAGAGTAGATAACCATAAAGAGTATATGGCTGATTCAAATGGGATTTTTAAAAAAATTTTTCAGGAATTTTTATAATACTAACTTTATTCAGATGTTGTTTTCCTTATTTTATTTACTTTACCTCTGTTCACTTGTAGTTCAGAAAGTTTCTTTCAGACAGTGGAATTTTTTCTGTTTTCAAATCTCTGAGGCCAATTATGGTAGCTTTGTTTCTTCAAAAATATCATATTTCCCTGTTTTTTCTTGATCCTTTTGTCCTTGCATTGTGGTAGTTGTGTATTTGAATATATAGCCAGTACTTTTGTGTCTTGCCTTCAGTAAGAAACAAATCTTTAAAGAACATCAACCACAAGTGACTCCACAACTTAGGATGGGGCTCTGGGCAGGTCTGCTCTAACACCAGCAATGATCAGAGTTATTGTTTTTTAGTAGGTGAAGTACAGAGGTCCACAGTTAGGCATCGCTGCCAGGTGGACTTTGTGTTTCAGTAAAGTTGTAGCTGGACACCTTATGCGAGCAAGTTTGCTGGATATGTAGGGCAGGGTCAGTGGCTGGAGTCTGAAGCTGAATGAAGCAAAGGTCTGGATTTCACTGCTGCTGTGACTACTGGCTAAACTTCATTGTTTTATATGGAAATTGGCTACACAATATTTTGTAATTGGAAAAGACTGCTTGCCTGGTACCCTGCTTAGTAGGAGGATGGCTATCAATCCTTTGTCATATGGCACTATCCACTTGACTGCATCTTTGGTGGAGTTATATGAAGGAACGTCTCACCACCATTTTTTAAATTTATTTTTATGGCACTGGAATTAAATACACAAGCTAAACTACATAGCCTCACTATGTTTGTATATATAGATATAGATGATATAGATATAGATACAGATACAGATACAGATACAGATATAGATATAGATTTGAACTTGTGATCCTCCTGTTTTAGGGACTCACAGTGCTGGAATTACAAATACAAGCACATACTACTATACAGACCTGAGCGCCTCATTTTGCTGATGCTAGTCTACAAATGCCCTGGGTAAATGACCACTGACTAGAGAATGGAGTATTGCCAAGATCCACATGTAAGTCACTGTGAGTCTTTCCTCTATTAACTGTGCTTTTCTGTCTCCTTATATTCTACTTCTTACTAATTTCCCTAGGGTTCCATATAAAGCATGAGGTGGAGTGGGTGCTCTCAGGAAGTGCTCCAAAATGCTGTGAAACCACAAACCTATGTGGCACACTTTCCTCTATGGGATAAATTGTAAGCCAAAAAGATTTTTTTTGTGTGTGACTCTATGCCAGTGCTAAGGAGAAGGACCCACAGAAAAAGTGACATAATTATCCTTACAGTTTTTGATATAGTTTGTTCTTGTTTGTTTCTTTTCTGCTTTTGGCTTTGTACTCCATCAGGGGGCTGACATCCCTCCTCCAGGTTCTAGGATCTTCACAAATATATGATTGCCTAAATAGTTGCTCAGTTGATTTTTCATTAGGTACTTATGGGTCTAGAGCCTCTATTTTTGAATCTTATTGATGTCACTTTCCTACTTCTTGAGTTTAATTCATTTCTAAGTACAATATAATAGTGCTGTAAGGCAAAGCTGTTCAGAGAAAAGAAAGTATTAAAAAGAATTCTGTCAAATTTTATAGGATACTATATATATATATATATATATATATATATATATATATGTCATGATTATAAGATTCTGAATCTCACAGCCAACTCTGTACAAATAATTGCAAAGTTACTATGGCCATTTTTGGATTGAGTCTTTGAATTTGGAAGGACTGATATTTTTCAATTCTGTATGTGTGTTCTAGATAGAATTCCTTTGTCTGAGGGACAGTTGGTTAAAATTTTCTCGATCTGTGGGGTTTTTTCACTCTGTTGGGAATCTCTTTTGATATGTAAGAAATTTTAATAAAATGACATCCTAGTTGTTGGTTCTTTGATCTACTTCCTGTGCAGTTTGGTTTTTCCTCATCAGTTTTCTGCTGTCCTTACGTCTTTGAAATTTTTAACTATCTTCTCTTCCAGTAGATTTAGTATTTCTGCTTTAGATCTTTAATCCATTTTTATTTTAGTGCACAGTGATAGACATGGACCTAGTTTTAGTCTTTGGCATGTGTAAAATCAAGTTTTCCAGCACCATTTATTAAAGAGACTATTTTTCTTGTTTTGCCCCTTTATCAAAGATACATTGGTTAAATTTGTTTGTATTTGTGCCTGAATCTTCTAATCTGTTCCATTGATCCTCAGGTCTGTTTGTTTGTTTGTTTGTTTTTATTTTGACACTGCCATGCTGATTTTATTACAGTAGCTTTGTAATATAATTTCAAGTTGGGAATTGTGATGCTTCTCATCTGGCTTTCATTGCCCAGGATTACTTTTGCTATTCTGGGTCTTTTCAGTTTCCAAATGAATTTTACAACTGCTTTCTCTATATCTGTGAGGTATGTTAATGTTATTTGAGTACAATTGCATTAAATCAACATAACATATTTTTTAATTTTATTTAAAGAGAAAAAAAAACAGGAAAAGGGGTAGAAACAATACAGAATCTCAGAAAAAAATCAGTAAGAAATCACTAGTTGATAAATTACATGCTGTCTTCTTAGACCTAGTTGTTAAAGTTACAAAATTAAAGCATACAAAGTGTACATTCAAAGAGTGAGACTGCAAAGAAGTTCAATGATCCAGTAACAACTTAGCAACATGGTTATCAATCCTACACACTTAAACATACATGCAGCCATATCCTCTAGAGCACTTTCTTTTCTTCTTTTTACTTTTTAAGTCCATTATCTGCTTAGTTATATCCTGTTTCAGTTTGCTCAGTACCTTACTGACTTGTTTTTTGTTGTTATATACTTTTAATCACCTTATATAATTCTGTTGCCTTGTTTTTGAGTTACTCCTCATCCATGATCCATAGATCAGCTTTGGTGGATCAACATAACATTTTTGACAGTATGGCCATTTTCACAGTGTTGGTTATTCTTATGCATAGACAAGGGATATCTTTCTATTTTATATGCTCTTCAATTCCCCCCTTTCAGAGTACTGTAATTTTTGACATGTGGAACTTTTACTTCCTTTGTTAGATTGATTCTTAAGTATTTTTATTTATTCATTGGATGCTATTTTGAAAGATGTTGTTTCTCTAATTTCTCTCTCAGTGAATTTTATATCTGTGTACAAGAATGCTATTCATTTTTCAATGTTGACTTTGTATACAGCTACACTACTGAATTTTGTTATTAATTCTAAAAATGGAGTTTTTGGGGTCTTCTATGTAGGGTATCATGCCATCTGCAAATAATGATAGTTTAACTTTTCCCATTATTATTTCTTTTATTTCTCTTTTTTATCTAACTGTCCTTGCTAATTTTTAAAGAACTATAATGAATAGGAGTGAATATACTGGACATCTTTGTCTTGTTTCTGATTTTAGAGTAAAAGCTTTCAGTTTTTGTTCATTTAGGATGATGTTGGCTGTTGGTTTATCATAGATGACTTTTGTCAGATTGAGGTAAAGACTATCTTTTCAGATATTCTATATTTTTTATCATGAATGAGTGTTGGACTTAATCAAAAACTTCTGTATTTATTGAGATGATCATGTGAACTTTTATCTTTGGTTCCATAGATACAGTGTATTACATTTAGTGATTTACATATGTTGGACCACCCCTACATTCCTGAAATGAACTCTACTTCATGATGCATAATCTTGATGTATTGCTGCATTCTGCTTACTAATATTTATTGAGGATTTTTGCATCTATGTTAATAAGGGAGATGAGTCTGTAGTTCTTTTTTAAGTGAGTTTCTCTAGTTTTCAATCACAGTAATAATTGCCTCCAGGAATGAATTAGAGAGAGTTGCATCTCTTTCAATTTCATTTTAGGAGTACTGGTTTTAAATCTTCTCAATTTCTCATGGAATTCAGTCATAAATCCATCAGGACCTAGAATTTTCTTTGTTGGTAAATTTCTAATTACATTTTCAATTTAATTAATTAATATTGAATTATTCAAAATATTTATATTCTTGATTCAGCTTTGGTAATTCATATGTTTCTAGGAATCTGATCATTTCTTGTTTTCCTCCCTAGATAATTAAAGATTTTTGAAGTAAACATTGATCTGAATTCCCACAAGGTCCATAGTGATGTCACAATTATCATTCCTTATTACATGAATTTGAGGTTATTCATTTCTTTTTTTGATAAGGATGGATAGGGTTTATCAATTTCATTTATTCTTTCAACAAACCAGGTCTTCCATTCATTAATTCTTTGTATTGTTTTCTTAGTCTCATTTGTGCTAATTTCTGCTTTAATCTTTATAATTACCTTTCTTGTGTGGTGGGCTTTAGGCTTGACTTTCTTTTTCTTTTTTTCATTTCATTTGATTTATTTTTTATTTTTACCTTTTTTTAAAATTCATCTTATTCCAAAGAGAAAAGAAGAAAACAAAATTTCAAAACACATCAGTCAGGGGGCAACAACAGTGAATAATATTCACCCAGAGTACAAGACATCTTCATTCAACTGTCTGAACCATCACAAATCTTTCTCTTCAGTGAACTCAGAGAAATCATTAGTATAATTATCTTAACTATTTATATATACATATGCATGTGTTGTTTTTTTCAGCTTCTCACACTAGGGAGACAATATGATGTTTATACATGTGTGTCTTATTTATTTCATGTAAAAGTATGTTCCCAAGGTCCATCCATTTACCTATAAAAGTTTATAGTCTATATTTCTTTATGTCTGAAAAATACTCTATTCTGTAAAAATACTACATCTTTATTTAACCATTTTTCAGTCAATGGGCATTTAGGTTGTTTTCAAGATCTAGCTGTTACAAACTGTGTTGCTATAAACATAGGTGCACATATATCATTGTGGTATGATGTTTTTAATTCTTTTGGAAAGATACCCATTAGGGGAATAGCTGGGTCAAATGGGACCACTAGTCCTACTTTTCTAAAGAACCTCCATTCTGATTTCCATAGTGGTTGCACCAGTTTCCACTGTCACCAACAGTGAAAAAGGTTCCTTCTTCCCCATAGCCCCTCCAGTACTTGTTATTGGTTGAATTCTTGATAATAGCCATTCTTTCTGGGGTGAAGGAAAATGTCAGTGTTTTAATTTGCATCTCTGTCAGTGATGTTAAACATTTTTCACATATTTATTTGCTGTTAATATTTCTTCTTCTGAGAAGTGTATTTTCATCTCAGGTGCCCATTTTTTGGTTGGGTCTTCAAATCTGGGAGGGCTGATTTTATGTTAGTTTTCTATGTGTTCTCAACAGTAATCCTTTGTGTACTTTAGTACAAATGGAAAATATTTTCTCTCACATGTTGGTAGTTTCTCATGCTGTAAAAAATCTTTTTAATTGAATGAGATCTCAGTTATTGATTTTTTGTGATAGTTACTGTATAATCAAGCTTCTGTTCATTAAGTCTTTGCCAACACCAATGTCTTCAAGAGTTTTACCTACTCTATCTTCCGACAGATTTAATGTTTCTGTTTTAATATTAAGATCTTTGATCCATTCCGATCTTGCTCTTCTTTTGCTACAAGTGTGAGATGCAGGATTAGGTTGTTTATTTGCATTTGTTCTATTTTCCTGATGTAAGAATTCACCTCTCTAAATTTCCCTTTTAAGCTGCTTTCATTACATCTTACAGGTTCTGGTAAATCATATTTTCACTTTTGTTTGATTATAGATATTGTTTAATTTCTTCTGTAATTTTGCCAGTGATCCATTAGTTGTATAGAAGGGTATTATTTAATTTCCACATTTTTGGAGTTTTTATGTTTTCTTTTGTTAATAATTTCCAATTTCATTATACTGTGGTCATATAATATGCATGAGACAATTTCATTTCCTTTCCATATACTTAAGCATATTCTGTGGGGCAGTGTATGGTCTATTTTGGAAAACATCTCATGTACAGGTGAGAAGAATGTGTATTCTGATGCTATGGGCTGGAACACTCTGTGAACATCTACTAGGTCCATTTTTTCACAGGTTTGCTTAGATTCTTTTATTTCTTTGTTGAATTTTTGTCTAGTTGACCTGTCTTTTTGTAACAATAGGATATTAAGGTCCCCATTACAATTTTGTTATTGCCTGTTTGATTTTTTCAATCTGATAATATTTATCTTATAGAGTAGGGCATCACCGTATTTAGTGCATATGTTTATGATTGTTATCTATTTGTCTTGAAATTTCCCCCTAATGAGTATGTAGTGACCTTGTTTATCTCTTGATCATTCTTAGTTTGGAGTTCACATTGTCTGCAAACATAATAGCTACCTAGGCTTTTTTCAGCATTCCTATAGCATGGAGTACTGAATCCCATCCTTTGACTTTTAGTCTATGAGTTTTATTCTGAGTCAAATATATTTCTTGTACACAACATATTGTTGGATCTTCTTTCTTTATCCATTCTGTCAATCTCTTTCTTTTGATTGGTGAATTGAGGCCATTTATATTGATGATTATAACACATATGTATTAACTTATCATTGTCATATTATTTTTCTACTGACAGTTCCCTAACTTTCCCCTCCTTTTAATTGCTTATTTGGCCTGCTGTTATTTTTTTCTGTTGTTGTTTTAAAATTGTGGTCATTTTTATCTCTGTCTAGAATATATTTCAGTAAATTTTTAATGTTGGTTTGATGGTAATAATTTTTTTCAGTTGTCACTTTTATAGAAGTATCTTATATCTCCATTAATTATGAAAGATAGTTTTGAGAGTGCATCAATGTATGTTGGAAGTTGTTTTCTTTCAGGACTGGAAATGTTTTATTCCAAGCTCTTCTTGACTTGAGTGTTTGTACTGAGAAGTCTGCTGTAATTCTTATGATTTTCCTTTATAGATGATCTGTTTCTTTTCTATAATACCTTTTAATATTCTGTTCCTGTGTTGAATTTGGGGATCTTGATTATTATATGTTTGGGTGTAGATTTATTTTGGTTATGGGTAATTGGAGTTCTATATGCCTCACTTATCAGTATGTTTGATTCTTTTCCCATGCTTAATAATTTTCTGTTATTATTTCTACAAATGGATTTTTTTGTGTATTTGTGTTGACTTCTGCTTTCTCATTGACATAAATTATTCTTATAGTATTATTCTTTGCATCATCTTGCATCTGTTGAAAAAGTCTGAATGTCTGTCTTCATTTTCATTCAAGAAAGTTTTTCTAGCTTTCAAAGGCATTTTTAATATTCTGAGTAAGTGTTTGAATCCAATTCATGCATTCTAATTTTTTGTGACATTGATCATTCATCATTTCCATTGTCTTTCTGTCATCATCTTTTTAAAAAATCTAGCTCTACCCTAGGTTTGCTGAGCAATTCCTTTAAAAATGTTGACTTTTTTATCTGAGAAATTATTTATAATCTAATTTCCTCAATGGCCTCATGGATTTGTTTATTTACTAGAGTTTCTAACATTTCAGAAATTTGAGGTGCATTTATTTCAATTTAATCTATGTTGATTTCTCTTAGACTTGTTCTGGGTGGGCTGGAGGTCTAAGATTGCATTTCCCTTTTTCATTTGTCATTATTGATTTTGTGCACCCATGTTTATAGCAGCACAATTTCTAATAGCCAAATCTTGGAAACAACCTAAGTGCCCATCAACTGAGGAATGGATAAAAAATTGTGGTACTTTTATAAAATGAAGTGCTACTCAGCTATAAAGAATGATAACATTGAGATATTTATAAATAAATGGATGCAACTTGAGACCATACTCATAAGCGAAATAAATCAAACTCACATGTATAAATACTGTATAGTCTCTCTAGTGTAAGAAATGGTAAGAGTACAGAAGATTTTATGGTAATCATGGTTCACCATTATATTGCTTTGAGGTCTTATATTGTTTTCATTCATTGGTTGGAATGCTTTTACTCTGTTTTGTTTGATCTTATTATGTGTGATGGTATGAACAGTAACTTTGATGAAAACCAGACAATATGGCAGCCATTGCTGATTTTATATCATCTTGCTTTGAAGTCCTACCATGCTTTTGTTTTTCTATTACCATTGGTTCTATCATGTTGTGTCTTATTGGACTTTAATATGTATGATAGTATAAACAAATTTTTATGGAAAATGAGATATTATAGTAGCCTTTGTTCATCTTCTGCTATTTGGTTGAGAATGCCTTGTAATACTTTCATTCTCTTAAATGGTTTTATTCTATTTTGTTATGTTTGATATTATTGTGTGTGAAGCTATGCTCAACTATTTCAAAGGAAGAGACATTATGATAGCTATTGTTAACATACAATTGTCTTGTTGTAAAGTGCTGTGTTGCTTACATTGTTCTGTTCTGATATGCTTTGTTCTGTCCTCTTTTGTTTTATTCTCTATAAAAAAAATTTTTCCCCCTGCAGTGATCCTTGTGAGTTTTTGTAGTAGGTAGCTATATCACTAGTATTAAGATCTCTCTAGGAAAAATCTTTTCTTTGGGGACATTTTACTTTTGTATGAGATTCTTGGTTTATGTCTGTTGCAGGATAATACCTCCCCAGTTAATTAAGAGTAGAATGTTGGTGTCTTTTTGGCTCAGTCCCCAGTCTTTTGGTGTAGCACTTTGGTTAGGTTATTACCCCAAAGCTTTCCAGCATTGTTACAGTAAGGTGAACAGCTGATTACAGCAGATAAGGCATCCTAACTAAAGTAGTAATATTGGCAATAACAATAGCATCAAGCACAATTTAGAAACTAAAAACTATGATAATGATTTGTACTTTATTTTTGTACTTTTAATTATTATGATAATTATTTTGTACTTTAGAACATAACAGCAAAGTCTTCAGTTATAGAACAGAACCAATCATAAATTAGGAATTTGTATGCAAAGTGTTTCCCCTTGGTAGAGTGGTTTTACCCTGTGGTGGGACTCTTACAGAATAGAGTATATAAAACAAATATAAAGGACAAAGGGTGGTCACACAAGATTTGGGAAACTAGAGAAGGGAATAGAAAAGAACGAATGAAGGACTATTCAAAGCATTGTCTGAAAATGGTCTCTGATTTTGTGGATGGGGTTAATGTTCTGTAGCTGGATTTCTCCCCAGCCATTTAAAAAAGAGAGAAAATGAAAAGAAGAAAGAAAGAAAGAAAGAAAGAAAGAAAGAAAGAAAGAAAGAAAGAAAAGATAAAGAAGTAAACAAAGAAAACAAAAAAGTTTTGAGAGAAAAGGACAGATAACTCTGTCACAGATTCTTCCCATTCTGGTTGCTGGTTCTGTGGTGTTGGGGGAGCATTCAGATGCCCAGATTCCTCCAGCAGACTCCGTTACCAAGTCTTGGCTTCTTCCCAAGCTGTTTGCTGTTCTCACTTGCTGGGTCATTTTATTACTGTTGCTTCTGATTATTTCAGGCTACTAGTCCTTCCTGTCTATCTTGTGCATCCTGATTGAAGGCCCTTCTGTGTTGTTGATGTTTGCTGGTCTCTATTTCTTCTTTACCTAGATCTCAGTAGCCATAATGGAAGGAGCTGGGGTCTCTAATTTTATTTTTTTAATCTAATATAGGTCCAGTAATAATTATTTATTTAAAATTTTTTTCATTTTGCTGTTTGACAATTATGTTTGTGTGATAGAACTTTTTTAACAAAAGACCAAAAACTGAGAGGTATCAAATAATCAAAATTTGATGATATATTTTGAGGTCAAAAATGCAAGATGACAGGGTCTGCAGGCCCATTCTCTCCTTGAGTTAGCTGATACATCATTCTCCTTTGTCTAATCTATATTCTAGAGTTTCAAGCATTCTATAGTGTGTATATTTATAACTCCAGAACAATTGTCTCCTTCACTGGGCCTTGTCGTTTATGTATGTCTCTTCTCTTCTTTCATATTTTTAAAATTAATTTTATCTATCCATCTTTGATATATGCAGTGATCATATTCATTATAGAGAATTTGTACCTGTACATAATATATCTTGACTCTTCTTTTTTCCAGTTCCCCTCCTTGCCCTTCAATCTTTCTTCCCCACTGTATTTACATCCACATTTTTCTTTTATTTTGGCAGAAATTTACTTTTTATGTTCTCTTCTTGTTTTTTAAGGATTAACTAATTGGTACATTTTAGATATACATAATGATCACATTCATCATAGGGAATTTGTATCTGTACAAGACAT
Organism: Hydrochoerus hydrochaeris; assembly: GCA_004027455.1. Classification (NCBI taxonomy): domain Eukaryota; kingdom Metazoa; phylum Chordata; class Mammalia; order Rodentia; family Hydrochaeridae; genus Hydrochoerus; species Hydrochoerus hydrochaeris. Next base: position 26,240 of record PVLA01007924.1, on the reverse strand, counting down.
GTCTTAATTCTTTTTAAATTTTCATATTTCACTCCCCTGCCTTCAACTCCTTTTCTTCCCCTTATTTAAAAAACTGTTTCAATTTTTTCCTTCTTTTCTCATTTTTTTCCTTTTTCTTTCCCTCCCACTCCATAGTTTCCCTTTCTATTTGAGTATTTCCTTCCTATTTGATGATATTTAGTCTGGTCTTAATTTATACTTTTGGTTTCTCATACCAGACAAATAATGCAATATTTACAAATGTGATTTTATGGCCTCAATGTGTATCTACTTCCCTAGAAATATTTCATCTATCCTTCTTTAAGTCTGAGTAGTACTACAGTATATATAAATAAACCCCAGATATTCTTTATCCACTCATTTGTTGATGGGCATCTGGTGTGCTCCAAGATGTAGCAATTACAAACTGTACTGCTATGAACATGGGTGTGTATATATTGCTGTGTTGTGATGTTTTTAATTCTTTTGGGATGATCCCAAGAAGAGGAATAGCGGGTTAAATGGATGGCCTCCTTAATAAATGGTGCTGGAAAATCTGGCTTTCTCATGCCAAGGACTAAAACTAGATTCATGTCTCTTACCATTATTTCTATTCTATTTTTTTCCTTTTCCCTTTCTTCATTCTCCTCACCCCTCTCTTGCTTCCTTTCCCATTTGGACATTTTCTTCCTACTTTTATTGTAGTTTCATTGTAGTTAGGGCCCATCTAAATGATCTAAGATCATCTTGAGATCTTGAATTTACTCATATCTGCAATGACACTTTTTCCTAGTAAGGTTATATTTACAGGTTCCAGGAATTAGGATGTGACAATATTTTTGGAGAGTCATTGTTCATCGTACTACAAAAATGAAATGGAGTTATCACATTCTTATCAATAATATTTATTTTCATTTTTAAAAATTCTGTTTATCCTCTTTAAAGTTTTTCTTCTGTTTGCTTTAAAAAGGAATGTTTAAGAAAATAACTATTTTCAGGTCTACATACTGAAAAATCACCTCATATTCAATAAATTGTTGAATAGGTTTAGTCCATGACATTCTTCAGCTTAACACCAAGATTAATTTTAATGTATTTTTTAAGATCAAAGATAAAACTCGGGTTTTACCCTACTTTCAAGTACTTTAGAGCTAATATTATACTAAAGGTCAACATAAAAATCAGTTCAGCTAAACATTTTGGAGAATTTCCCAATATTTTCTATATGTGATAGGGCCAAAATATAATTTTGCTTCTAACACAAATATATTGAAAACAATTCCTTTGTTTCATTGATAGTTTATCACCTATTGCCTGTTTAAAAGGTAGGTTATCATGCTAGATAAGTATATAACATAGTGACATTTTTAATTTTACTTAGAAATATAAATGTAAAATAATTTAGACATTTGTTTGCTTCCTAGAGACTGAAATAAAATAAAATCCAATTTCACATTATTTTTAGTAATGATATTTTCTAAAAATAAAAGCTCGTTATACAATTTGAATTTTATTACTAAATAATTGGCTCAGAGAAAATGTGCCCTGGTTCTTTGAAAAGAAAATGTGGATTACTTCTATCAATTGTAAGGGAAAACAAAATACTTTAAAATTTTAAATGTATAAAATAAGCTTTCATTAAGAATACTTTTTTTCATAAAGTTTTACTACTTTAATTTAAATGTTCCCTAATTTACCACTTAGAAATTGCACTTCTTTAAAGCCATTAGATTTATATTATCTCTAAGTAAAATATTCTCAGCCATCAAATAGATTTTTCCATAAGTTTTAAAAGACTATTTCCAAGATGTTAATATTGCAATTAGTAGAGCATATGACTCAGCGATAATGAACTTACAATGTAAAATGTGAAGTGGACACTGAAAAGTAACTAAAGTGGTTTGGGGTGATTTAAAAGTCATTTTCCTTTATCAGTTTGTAAAATGGAAGTACTTTACATTTGAAGCATTTCCTTTGCATAAATGTTCATTCTCCTGATATGAAATGGAGAAAATTATCATATTTGGTCAATGACTGATACTGTTACTGAAAATATAGTGATTCCTAATAATAGATATTGACACTGACATTATGACATGCATCATATAATATTATAATATAAATTATATAATTAGATTCCAATTAGATAAATTAATTTATTTCTTCTACTGAATTTACAGTAGCATGTTTTTGAAAAAATTGGTTTCTTTTTAAATTTAACACTTCCCAAAGATGCTGAATTAAAAGTCTACTTAAGCTAAGTATAGTGGAGAAAGGTAACTAATAAAGTTTGCTCACATTACATAATTATAAAATGTTTTATTCATACTGACATTCAAAACCAGAAGAACAATGTGACAGTAAAATTTTAAATTTGATCATAAATTAAGTTGGAGTTATTTTGTATAATAAATTATTTTAAATAAGCAGGTGAAACAAATATCTAATAATTCTTTAGAGCAGAAATACGTAGTCTTTTCTACTTTTTTCCTGACTTGTTGACTCAAACACAAATAATTGAATGTTTTTCAAGGCATTTTTGTTCAATTGACAAAAAATAATTTTTTTGCTTCAATTGTCAGAAAAATCTTTTAAAATGTCTTCCAATGATTTGATTTCTGTTCTATTTTCAGACCTATGTAACTCCTTTGTATTAAAATTAACATTAGAGGACAGATATACACAAATATACACATCATGTGCCATGAAATCATCTCTTCTAAATTGTAGCAATGATTGAAGGAATAATTCTGGAAAACTATTAGGAAAATATCCCTGAGAATTGATGGAATACAGCAACAGGTCTTTATTTTATAGCTTGTAAACTAGGTATTCATATTTTATTTGATTTCTGTAGGCTAAATCATTATTTCTCTAAGTTTAAATCTAGCAAAGTCCTTCATATCACCTTCAAATTCTTTATACACAAATTTCTCACTGCCATAAATTCACACCAGTTTGCTTTAACATACACCTTTACACATTCCAACAATTCAAGAATGTTTTTTCTAACACTGTCTTCAATTTTTTAATAAAAATTCAGGAAATCTTTGCTTTTTTCTTCATTGTTTAGTACAGTTATGTGTTTTGTGATCCAATTGGTTAATGACATTGTTCAAGGGTTCATCCACAGAAAGCTAACTGCCATTATCTAAGAAGGGAAGAGCATTTCTAGCTCCTAGCAAATCAAGTTAGATTGCCTAGAAAATATGGGATTTAAATTCAATATCTTTAAATATTTAGATTAATTCAGATTTATATGATAAGCAGTAAATTGGCTTTTTATTTGTCAGAAAATAAATATGATTTATAAGTGATTCAATATAATGGCAATTCAAAAGAATATTAACAAAGTCAGATATAGGAAAATGCTGATATTCAATGGTATTTAGAAATCATATATTGATAAAAGCAATAATTTAGTTTTAGGTATTATTTGTAATTTTGTAACTCTTTGAAACAGAGCTTCAAATTCATGAGATAATTTTATAATTTGTTGAAATATATTTACATTCCAAATTTCCCGGGATGATATAAGTGAGCAGGATACCTAGCAGATACTTGTATTTTAGTTTTTCTCACAAACCTCTGGCCTGGAACCATTCGTAATTATTAGTTACAATGTCTAAAGCAAGATAGATACACAAAAGGAAAGGTCCATGGTATCTTGTATATTATTTGTATGACTGTTAAATAGAAAAATAAAAAATAATTCAACTTACCATATTCTCTAAGAGTATTGGTTAAAGAAGAAATGATTTATATTATCTTAAGAAAAAACATGCATAATTGTATTTCTATAGCTCTGATATCTCAAAAATATCCCACCAAATGTATTCATAAAAGTCTTTTCGTAGCTTGTACAAGGATAATACTGATCGTGTTAACTGATAAAAATTGAAATAATAACAAATAAGTAGAGTATGCCTTTGAAAATGCGGGAAGTCAAGTATGGTCATTTCAAAAATTTTTCATTCTATCTTATATTCAGAGTTATTAAATCCAAAGCTTACATGAATACGACTTCACAGTAGAGAATACCTTCCTAGCATTACAACTACTATACCATGGTGCTTATTTTGAAAATAGTTTCTAACTTCAACTATGCAAGCAATATATGATAGAAATTTTACTTAGCACACCTAAAAGAGCAAGCACTTTGAATTCATATTTCTTGTTATCAAGAAAATATGTTAAATACAAAATCAATGAAGGAATCTGAAAACTATTAAACCTATAAAAAGTACTTCATAAGAAATTCTAAGGATATGTCTATCTTTCCCAAATCCATATCCTAGTAATTATATTGCCCCAAAATATAATGATTTAATTAATAGGTATTCACCTGTCAACATTTTCAATAAGAAATTAGAAATGAAAATATCATATTTTTAAGAGTATTACTTAGAAAGATGCTCATATTACTGAATTCAAAATTAGAAGAAAAATAAGCACCTCAGGAAAGTATAAAATCCAAGATAATATAATATTAATTGATAAATTAATTCTGCCAAAATAGTCTATTATCTGTATGTTTGTGTCTAATACATACATATTATACACACATAGATACAAAAGTTTTGTAATTTTCAACTAAACAATATATGTCAAAAGAAAAAATAAAATTATTTAAATCTGTGGTCAAAATTTCTAAAATTGAGTCATCACATTATCAACATGATAGCTTCATGAATGTCAAAATACTTATGAATGTATAATTTGCAAAGCTTTGAATTCTTTCTAAGTTCACAAATTTTCACTCTACTATATTGTTAAATATTATTTATCTTTAAGCATACTGTATATAAGTTTAATGACTGCAAATTATATTACAAGAAAACCTGGAAGCCATTCAGTCAGTCATCAGTGTTTTAGTAATGAACTACAAATACAGTGATAAAGGCTGACATTATAGTGATGGAAAAAATTTATACAAAGCAAATAATAAAACTAACAGATCTAACTAGCTTAATTAAAATCACCTAAAGTCAAAACACAGATTATTAATTGGGATAAATGGAATATTTTACATTAACAAAGGCTCATTTTTTTCCCATTTTTTCCCACTGGTTCTTTTTTTTATTTAAAGAGAAACAAAAGCATGTAAAGGGTAGAGATAATACAGAATTTCAAAAAAAAGACAAACAATAAGAAATCAATAGTTGATAAATTACATATTGTCCTCTTAGAAATAGTTGTTCAAGTTACAAAATTAAAGCATACAAAGTAGATATTCAAACAGTGAAACTGTAAACAGCTATGCATGCATGAGTCTCTACATGTATTTCTATCCTTTCTGTATTAGAGGGAAAAACAAATCTTAGCAAAACAAAACAAAACAAATTCCTATAAAAACATGAAACCAAAAAGTCATACAAAACCATGGTACAAGGTGATTTACAATGATTACTGTTGTTGTTTCTTATTATCTTCAGTAGAATTTTCCATATCATCAGGCATAATTGAATATAGCAGTATAATTCAATATAGCAGTACATAACAATATTAGTAAAAATAAAACATTGTATACAGTATAAAACCTCAAAGGCAAGTAATAATCAAACCATAGTGGATATTCTAGTGAATTTTGTCATCTTAAAAGTGCAGTTGCCTATACTCTGAGACTTGATACTATCAATCATAACAGCTTCAAATAAAATCTATCAATACAAAACAGCGATCTAACAAACCAGATTCAATTATGATCAGTCATGGTAAAACAGTGTAGGTTTTACAGAGCTGTAGATTAAGTTAATAGGAAATTAAGGATGATTAGCATACTATATCATTTTATTTTGGGGATTACTGTTTGTGCCCTCAAATCTAGTAGAGGTAGAATGACTGGAACAGAATATAATGCATCTAAGCAGAGTAGTGTGAGTAATGTGGGTTTTAAATCCTTGTGCACTATTAACCATATAGTGTACCAAGGCCATCTATGTTAGAGATTCTATCCTTCCTTCTCTGCCTCATTTCTGCTATGCTATTTTTCTGCCTTTGTTTGTCTACTTTTTCCTTCATTCTACTGAAGTCTCAATTTTTAATGTTAGTAATCTTAAATATATATGTACCTTCTAATGAAGTTCCAGATACATCAACTACAATTACAGAAGAAATAGGCAAACATATCAAAAGTAGATATTTTGATTGTTATCTCAGAAGAGCATAGAAGTGAAGTGGAAAAGCTAATAAGCAACATTATGATGCATCTTAATCTAATACTCATTTATGGTACACATATTCCAATAATTATACAATATACATTTTCCAAGTATATACATTGTTTTTTTACTAAGGTATATTTTCCTGGGACCATAGAACAAATCTTATTGCATTTTATCTTATCTTGTTTTATCTTACATTTATTTATTTATTTATTTATTTATTTATTTATTTATGTCTTTTGAGACAGGGTCTTGCTATGCAGTTCAGGCTGGCCTTGAACTCACTTTGTAGCCCAGACTAATCTTGAACTCACACTGATCCTCCTGCCTCAGCCTCCCAAGTGCTGGGATTACAGGCATATACCACCAGGCCCAACTCATAGAACAAATTTTAAAGCTTTGAAATACTATCTTTTTAAATAAGAAATAAGATTACAAAATAAAAATATGGTATTTAGAAAAATCTTAAATATATAAAAATCAGTTGGGCGTGGTGGTGCCATACCCAAACAATTTCCTCCTATATAAACAATGAAAGAAATTAAGGTAAAAGGCAATAAGGAAGTATTTGGAAAAGTAAAAAAATAACATAAGCAAAGCAAAAGGCAGATGTCCTCACTTAATAGGGAAGACATTTCATCATGTAAGTCCAACACTATTACTCATTGTATTATTTTAAATATATTATTTTAAAGTTTACTTTTTTTCCTCTGAAATATTGATAATTTGTAAATAATGTAGCTGGACTTTGAAATTTCTCTGTTTTCATTTCTATGGATAGAAAAAGAAAACTCTTGGAGAGTAAAATAACTTAATGTCTTTGTTCTTTCTAAGCCACATTCAAAGAACTAATGATCCAAATGTAACAGGACCTATTTGTCATGAGGTAAGAAATCAGGCTTGTTACCTTGATTGCAATCAACAACCAAAATCTTCTGTTTGTGGCTACTATCATTTCTGTCTTACATTGTGCCTCCATTTCTGTACATTAGTTATCCTACTCCACAAATCTTATTCTAGGATATAAGGCCAAAAATAGCTCCTTTTGGGATGAATATTAGGATTTTCTAAAAATCCACAGTCCCTTTTAAAACATTCCTATCTAGTGGCAGAGTCACTTCTGTTCATACTACCTGTGCCAAATTTTTTCTTAAACATGTGGGATGATATCTATTCTGTGTTTCAGAAGAAAAAGAAAAACCTCTTTAACAATTTATGTTGAAAAAATATTTCAATGTTCACTGCAATAGGCAGTTATTTCTATTCAATATAAAGTGATTCATAATTTTTATAAAATTTCCATTATGAAATTTCCATTTTTTAAATTTTATTTTTAAAAAAGCTTATATGTGACAACTCTAATAAAATCTGATTAATATTGTAGCAGTTAAAATGAAAGACTATATTTTAGCTATTCAATAAAGTACATAATTACTAAAGTGCATTTTGCTAATTATTTTTGGGGGGATGACTGGTGTTATGTAATATAAGCTAACAAATGAGATAGAAATCAATCCTATAATAACCAAAATTGAAACTTTATGATATGTTGGTATTATAAAAATATTATTTTTATATGTAATTTTGAGTTAAGATAAAGACAAGGACAAAGCAATCTGGGTTAAAAATTGCCTGTGGATTTTTGCTTTCACACCAGTCATTGCCTAATACCCAAGAGGTTACTATCTTCTGATAATTTTAATCATATTTCAAATCCTCATTTCACCATGGATTTGAAGTACTACTTTTTAGCTAAATAAGTATCTGGATTTCTGTCTTTCAACACTTTTCTGGAAGCAAAGGAATGACAAATACTGAATTATTCTTTCAGTGAAAAAAATAAAAAAACATCAGTGAATTGAAACAGAAACACCACATGGTTTCTATTATGTCTTCCTCATACAGGAAGTACTGTAAATCTATTTTTTAAACATTTTTTTTTGAGATAGTAATGATATTTTGCCTAAGTTGGCTTCCAACTCGTGGCAATCATACTGTCTGAACCTCCCAATTGCTGGGATCACATCTTGAGCCATCATGCCAACTTCATAATTCTATTCTTAATTTTAGACACCATCAAGAACGCTATCATCTCATCTGTGAATAATTGTAATACCTTCCTACAAATCAATTATAAATCCTATAAGTATTCATTTAGTTTATTTTGACTGAGCATGTGTATGAGCCAGGTCCTATGTTAGACACGGGAAACCACAAGTGGATTGTTTCTTTACCGCCAAGGATATTGGGAATAAATGGACACATCAAAATAATTCTAATACACATACACGGAATACTCAAATTGCAAAATGAACATGGAGGATAAGGTGAATTTAATGCATGGGTCATTTCATGACTGCATAGAATCTTTGTCCAGAAGTCACAGCTTACTTGAAACAAGGCTGAGACACTATATATGTTGTGGTTATAGTTAATTAAATTATAAAGTCACTAAGTTTCAGTATTATAAGACATGAGAGTTTTCTAGTTCATATTATTTTTAATATATATGGTAAAGATCATATTATATTAATCCAGGTGAGAACATAAATTGACTAAGACTTAGTAGACTTGCTTCACAATATCCATGTTATTTCCTTTATCAGTCTTGTTAAACTTTAGAGGGATTTTATTTGTTTTGTTGTTCTAATTTTCCATTTTTCTTACTTCTGATCAAGATATAGGAAAATAGGGTAGGTAGAGGTATCAATTTTTTCTGCATTCCTGTATTTTTTCACATATGATAACATATTACAACATAATTTTAAATGTTAATCTTTCAGGAAAAGTTATAGGCTGAAAGTTTTTTTTTCTGTTTTTACTCTTAAATAGCAATGATTCTCCCATTCTGCTTTCAAATGGATACATTATCTGACAACTATGTTACTGAGGCCTCCTTATGAAGAAATTTGGCACTAAAACTTGTTTTTTAATGGCACTAAGTGGTTCTTTAATTGGTAAAGTTTTCCTCTGGCCAGTACTAAATCTAGTTTATGCTGTAAAGTTCTTTCAGTTTTCTTTACACATGTTTGAGTAAATGAAGAAGAGTGAATTGAATGAATAACTAACTCTGCATAACGTCTGGCAACTGGACTGAATAACAGGAAAAGTGTGTGTCTTGTTAAGGGAAGAAATAAAAGAAAATTTTAGCGTTAACATGCAGTTTCAGCATTAACATTTTGTGGCAAGAACATTAGAAGTCAAATTAAAAAGAGCAATAGCCTCAACCAAAATATGAGGGCAAATACTTTTGATATCTCATAAATTTAGAGATATTTCCTTTGTAGTTGTGGTACATACTAGAAATTATATCTAGTGATAATTTTATGATTTTGTGCACAAAATGTGTATTTGCAAATAAATTACAAAGACAGATGACCAGCAATTGTACAAAAGTATCTGGTTATAAAATATTCATCTATATTTATGATAAACCCAATTACTGAGAATTAAGATACTTAATGCTCAGTACCATACTATCAATTAGCTGTTCTACTATTGAAACAGTTAATTCTATATAAACAGAGCTATTTCACATCAAGGAGAGCTCTTATTGGAAAGAAAGAGAAGAAGGTGGGGGGAGCTGAAGAGGAAAAAGATGTAGACAAAGAAGGAGAAGGAATAGAAGAAAAAAGAACAAAGAAGAGGAGGAAAAGGAGAAGAGGAGAAGGAGGAAATGAGAGGAGGAAGAATAAGAGGAGGAAGAGGAGGACAAGGACAAGAGGAGGAGGAAAAGGAAGACAAAGTGGAGGGGAGAGAGAGGAAAATCTCCCCATCTTCTTGTTCCTCCAGGAGGAGAAACTGTAAAGCAGAATGGTCCTCAAATAGAGAACTTTTTATGAACAATTGCAGCATGTGAATTGCTCAAGTTTTTAGTGGCTATGTATTAAAAATGGCTTTGACAATTTAAAACAACCAATTGGAATGTAGACAGTTTTACCCAGATAGTCAATTACTTAATTTGGAGGGTTGAAACAAAATTGAGATTTTAAAGAAAACTTGATTATTTTGCATTTTAAATACTCAAAACTCAGGAACTGACTGTATTTCCCTAAAAATAAGACCTAAGTTGACAATAAACCTTAGAATGACTTTTCCAGATAATCAGAATGATACAAAAGAAATATAATTACCAACCTGCTGGAAGTCAGATGTGCTAAGTTTGTTTCCCCTGAAATCCAAGAATGAATTCCAAAGGACAAAAGAGTAGAAATGGTTTCAGAAATAACTGCTGAGAGACAGGAGAGAACCCAGAAATAGGTTATCACTGAGGCCCTTTATTAAGGGTATTTAGACAAAAAGTCACATTGTGAGTACAATGTCGTTCAAATGATCTTCAACCTATAGGGGACAAGTATAGTCTCTTAGCTAATACTGATCAATATGGAAGTGGATCACACAGCAAAAATAAATGGAAAGGAAAAAGGCATTTTTGGTAATGGTAACAAATGAACTCAATAATATTTGCAGAAAGACTAGTGTACAAACATAATAGGAGAATAACATATACTTGATAATGAATACACATGGTTATGTTTAATATGGATCTTAATAATTCAATATGCCATGTGTTGCAATGAGCATACTTAATACACACATGTGAAATTGAAAAGTTTTCTGAACTTTGGGGCTTGCATTTTTTGTCATTTTTATGTGACCCATCTTTCTGGGCTGTAATCATTTTTGTTGCGGCTCTTTACTCTTAAGTCTTCCATGAACACTTGATTTAATGAAATCTTTGTGAAGCCTGACCTGAAAGAGGTCATAACTTGAGTGAAGAATTCGTGGGATAAAATCACTGACACTTGTGTTGGTAATGTATTACGACAAGAAATAACACATGGACAAGAAATGCTCATTTAAGAAAAACTTCATTGCTGGACTTGAGAGGTTGGGGCCAATGTTGTAATAGAAATGGACTCACAAGGCATTCAGGCCAGAGTTCATAGTTTGAAGAGTTATGATGATGATGCTCCAGAAGAAGACACATGACTAAATAAAAGTAGATTGTTATACATAAGTAAATGTAGATTTTTGTACCTGAAAAAATAAGATAGCCCCAGAAACTGAATTATATTGTGTTTTTGGAACAGAAATTAAATGTAAGACCTGGTCTTTTAAGGTGGGAAAATATAGTGATGGGCAGGTGCTGTGACTCCCTTCACAGGGGAATGGGCTGTATTCCATTTGGCTTGAAGAAGCTGATGCTTGGTCCAAAGTCCACATTTCATTGTCTATTTTTATTTTAATTTTAATCAATATGGCTGATCATCCAAAAATATTTCAGTTCCTGTAAGCTAGATAAGCTCTTTGTTATACTATAATATTCATGAATTATACAAAATTCTAATCATTTATGCTCTCTAAATCATATTATATATAATGATTAAAATGTGTTAGAACTAAAAAAAATACATCAAGGAAATTTCTGAGGTAATCATTTCTGTGTTTTTCTTTAATACAGGTTGTTGTTGTTGTCTGTTCGAGACAGGGTTTCACTATGAAATTCAGGCTGGCCTGGAAGCCCAAGCTCGCCTGAAACTCATAGTGATCTTTCTGCCTCACTGTAGTAGTCAGGGGTTGTGCAGAGAATATTAAGAATCAGGACATGGAATTTATAATATTATTTTTATGATGGTCACCCAGAGTTAACACAAGAAAATACAGAAAATCTATCCACAGCACTAAAGACATAGAATACTTAGCCATGAGTCTGAATTCCACAGCAATGTCCTGCATGAGTCCAGATGAAGACCAGAGCTCATGGCAATGCCTGCCATGAGTTGAACCAGAGGTCTAGAGCCCACAAGAAGACCTCATGCCAGTCTCTTTATGGATCTGTGCTGGGAAGGCCCAAGGGTTAGTGGTGGAAGCTAGAAAGTCTATGCCAGCAGAAGGAGGTTGACAGCAGGAGGAGCTGTGCTGGTAGGTCAAGGGTTCTAGGCTGGAGTTGAGAAGTCACACTCACAACAAAGACCAGGGATGTCCTGAAAAAGCACCACATCCATCCTCAGTGACACAGAGGCCCCAAGCTCCTCCTGCAACAAGCACAGTGAGTACATGCCAGGAAGCTGATGTGACGAGTTCATCTTGGAGACCCAAGAGCACATATCTTCCTCTCCAGAGCTAGGAAGCAATGCTGGATGTGAGGACCAGAGCTTCTCCAGGAGAACCTTATGGCTCAAACAGCAACATGTAGGAGAACCCACAATGCCTCAATGCATTAACACACTAATGCCTTAATGCATCTCACTTCTCCTTCTCTATGTCTCAATTTATGCTGGCAACTTTCCTCAGGTGAAACATCTACACTCAGTGCCATGCTGATATAATACAGCTGTTGTTAAATTGACCACCAGTTTTTAATCCATAACACTCACCCTCCCAAGCCTGGGATTAGAGACCCATGCAACCATATCTGATTTTTCACTACAGTTCTGAAACAACAAGTTAGGGTATGGCTGAAGCAGGTTGGAAATAGAAACACGAAAGCTTCTGGAACAGGTGAACATAACCATTCTCAGTACTCTGCCTGTGGCCCTTCCATGAGGATTTGAGTAGGTTTTTCCTAGACAAGATGCCAGTGTGGGAAACATTGAAAGACAGTCACCGTTAAGCACTGCTATCATGGCTCTTCAGGATAGCCCACCCTACACTGAAGGGTGTGTTTTTTTATTTTTATTTTTCCTCTGTTTTTACTCAGCTGAAATTCACTCTGCTGAGCTTATTTTTTCCTACCCTCTCATTTTTTTAAAATAAATGTGAAATCTGGCTATCATTTATGCTTGTTTCATTCAATTCTTGGAGATGGGAAAGAACTAAAATTCATCTCTAAGTGGTGTGGGGGGCCACAAATTCACAGGGGCTCGTTTTACATACTTCCCTAATGGATGAATGGAGGATTGGGATTTTTGGTATCACCCTTTGAGAATCCCCACTATTCCATTTTATGTGGGCCATCCTTTCCCATGTACTAAAGCTAAAATGAAAACTACTAAGACTAAAAATGTTCCAAGGCAAGATCTTTCTCAGCATAAGGCCATTACCACCCTCTGAGTCATCTGACAATCTCCTCCTCAAATCTCCTCCTCAATCAATAAATGCCAAGGTTCTGACTTCCTGTGACCTTTTCTTCCTCATGAACAATAGGTCATCCCAGATTCCCACTGTACTACTATTTTGTCTCTTGTTCTTTTTTCTTTCTCTCTAACACTTTGCAGGATATTGATGCCTCCCTGCAGGGATCCCTGATAAAGAGGAGATCGTAGCACCCACAAAACCAGTCATGTAAGCAGCTTTTGCATGATACAAGGGAAAGAAACTCCAAATCAATTATTAGATGTTTGGTATGAGTTCATCTTCTCTGAAATTGAAGAATGAATTTTAGGAATAAGATAAGCTAAGAGCAGAATATATTTATTGAGAGAAAGGAAGCTTCCATGGAAGAGCTAGATAGAAGTCCCAAGGGGGTTGACAAAGACTTTTTTTAGGGAATTTTATAGAACAAAACTATGAGGTGAGGTGGGTTTAAGGTGGTAAAAAATGGAACTCTCAAGGCGGGTGTGAGGTGGGACAGAACTATGGTCAACTAATAAGATTATAATTACTGAGGTGAGATTGATTAAATTGTTATTCAATAGAGAAGTGAGTTAAGTAGCAAATAGAAACAGAGTCTTTAAGGGTAGGTAATTGGATTAGTGGGTTCTTCTGGGTTCCTCAAGGTGACAAAGGTATGAAGGTGATACCTATTTAGAATATCAGTCCCTGAGATTTATCCTTAGGATGTGGGCACATTTGTCTTTCATCTTGAGATATGACCCACTGGGAGGTGTTTGTTTCCCCTATAGTTGCAAGATACCTGGCTTTCTGCAATGGCTCCTTTGAGGGCCTAGCATTCTATCTAATTTAGCTGCCTATAACATTCCTCCCTTTGAAGAACCACCCTGAATTGCCATGATGGAGAAGTGGGCAAAGATTGGTTTGGCTTTTTCAGACTAAAAGGGGTTCATAGTTACTAATGTGCAGTCAGAAGTACTCTAAAGAGGGTCTACCAAAAGATAGTCAATAGATGGTAGGCATTTTCATCTTGAGTAGGTGTAGAGCTTTAAGTGTGATGGAGATAAAGCCAAAGAAACAAGAATGAGTGGCCTAAATAATGTAATCAACAGGATAAATGTGAATACAGTCAATGAAGATTTCTACCAAGAAGGGCTGATAATGGCTTCCCATAAGGATGATAAGGATGAGGTCCAGGGTATTTTAGAGCCTGACGTGTCATTGATTTGTCATCTAATATCTTGAACAGTTATTGTGACACACATTGCTCAGTTTTTACAATTTACAAGTCTCTCTGGTGCTGCTGTTAGAATGCCTAATGCCACCTGAATTGGGAGAATGGCCTGTCTCCTTAATTTTGTTTTTTATTTATGAGAGACCATATGTTGTGTCATTTAAGGTTTGTTAAGTATAGTTAAGGCTTTGATATATGTCATTATTTCTCTAGACAAGATCTGATGAATCTCAGTAAAAAGAATCTAAAAAGTAATCTAGCATATTTGTTATTGTTTTTATCTGCATGATGCCTTGGGATTTGGCATCCTCTGGGCAAGAACAATTTTTTTGAGAAATAAGACTATGTCCATTCAATGCATGAGCATTGGAGCTGAGAGGTAAGTTTAGAAACTGTTTTTAAGGGATAAAATTTATAACTCACAGCTCTTAGGCCTCCTTATTGATAGAGTTTGACATTTTTTCATAAGTCCCTCTAGTATTAGTTATAATTATTTTCAAGTTTTTGATAATATATGAAGAACTAGATTAATACATTATTTGACCAATGAAAAATTATCTTCAGTATTCATACATGAACAAAAATATGTACTGTATTTGTAAAAATCAGTTTCAGCATCATCAATTAATTGGAAACCTGGCTATATATATGTATATATATGTATATATATTATATATATACATATATATAATATAACATATAAATATATATATTACATATATATTACATAAAATACATGTTATATTATAGTGTGTTGACAGTATAAAATCCAGGATAGGAGCTGGACTTTTAGGCATAACTAAGAGGAATGGGTGGAAAGAAAATTATTCCATCTACAGCTTAATCAAGATACATTTTGATGACCATTTTTATTGAGATATGATGCCTAGAAAGAAGACCAAAGTTGGAGAAGGATGAAGAGATATGTGCCAGTGTGCAGCAATGGGCTGGGTTTTTATCACCTGCCATGATTACTCAATGCTCCTCTATGGAGATGGCAGGTAGAAATGACAGTCTGGTCAGAGGGAGGAGGCAGAGTGCCCCAATGCCCTATAGTCTCGCTAGGCCACTTGGGAAGATGAATCTAAAGTACCTCAGAGTGCAGTGTCCTTCCAGGGCCAACCTTTACAGTCAGGGAATGGCTTGGGGGGGGATCTCTTAATGTAGTCCCTCTTGACATGCCTGGTTTTCCACAATAGTAGCAGCTAAGCCAAGATTGTGAATTCTTCTTGGAGCCTTGAGAATCAGACTTAAGATCTTTTATTTTAAGGCCAAAAAAAGGCAGCTACTTTAAGATCTCTTCCTTTCTCTCTTTGACTTTCTCCCAGTCCTGCTTATAGAATACTAATGAGGCAGTTTTTATTAAAGTATCAAGTAGACTATCTGGAGAAAAGGCTATCTTCTGCAACTTTTTCTAGTAATAAATATGTGTTTAAGCAAAATCAGTTCCTCTATTACATCAGAATCTAAGGAATTATGTTTTCTCAGTGCCTCTAGTAAACCATCTAAGGTGTCAGAGGGGTTTTCATTTTTCTCCTGAAAAGTAGCTGACAATCTAAGATAATTAGAAAGTATGTTTTTTGTCATTCATAGACCTTCAAGAATACGCAGTTGAAAGTGTCTCCTGCTCCAATCTCTGTCTGGTTGCTAGGCCAGTAAGGGTCTTGGGTGGGAACTGTTTGTGCCCCAGTGAGAGTGTTAACAAATGCTCATTTTCCCCTGGTGGTAAATATTCTGGTTATCTAACACTGACCATATGATACTCATCTCCAAATGTAATACCAGCTTGTAATGCTGTTTGTCTCATGAGAAATCAATGTTTGATTTAAGAGTAACATTACATCTTTCCAATGTAGCTCATGGGTCTGAGTAAGTCCTTTAAAGACATCAATGTACTTATCAGGATCATCTGAAAATCTTCCTAGTTCTAGCTTAATTTGCTTTGAGTAACTGAAAGAAAGAGACCTATGAATGGAGGTAGTTCATGTGGAGTATAATTATACCTTGAGCATAAATAAGATTTCTTAACATAAAAAAAAGTTTAAACAAAAGTGAATTCTGACCATTTTTCCTCTTTCTTACAGTCTGGTTTTAGTTGTAAAAGAACATAAATAATACTTCCCTTTTCATTCCATTTGGGCTCTAGGGGGTAGAGATTTCTGTATGCATACACAGAAATATCAAATGGCTCTTTTGCAACATGGAAGGGTTAAAGCTCTTTCAGAGTTAAAGAATGAATTCCAAAGGAGTAAGTGATTTTGACATTGACTACCCATGTCTGCAATGTAAAAAGTATCATATAAGGATTGAACATTTTTATTGCTTAAGAATGTATTCCAAAAGAGTATGAAACTTTGACATTGAGCCACTTATCTATGCAGAAAGAAATAATTGGGTATCCCTTTTATTTCTATTTGATAATTTCCTCAAGGCACCCCTCAGGTTGATTCCAGTCCAGGCAGATGGCTGCCACTTGGAGAGAGGAGAAGACAAAATACTACCAGTCTATACATCCTCAAGCTGGCACACAATTTTATGTTACCAAGTAGCTTGTTAAATGTTTCTGTAAGACACTTATAAGCTAATGTTACAATTGGTTCAAGGAATATTTTAAGAAAGAAGCATAACTTTGTAATAAACTATTGTTTTTGTTCATTGGAAGAGGGAATATGTAAAAAGGTGAATTGGAGTAGTTAGAGCAAGTCTCTGGCTGTGCTATGAAGGAGATTTCCTGAGATAGATAAAGTCAACAGATGACTTGGAGAATTCTACCCTAGACACTAGGGTAAAGATGTTTCCAAGACACTTGTGTTGCCTGTTATGGTTGATATATTGTGACATCTTGAGTGGTTTAAAAGTTTAAGAGACTCAGGGGGGAAGGATCCTTACTCTGTAAATATCCTCATCCTGTGCAAGAGGATGGCACAGAGATTTTGTGAATGCTACATCTACCCTGGAGGGGTGTGGAGGTGTTGGCCTGCATACAACATACAGGACGAAAAGAGGCCTGTTTTCCCACGCTTTGCTCTGGCTGCTGCCTTGGAGCATTGCCCCAGAATCATGTTACCCTACCTTGGAGCCAGCTGATTATGGACTGAAACCTCCACAAACTGTGAGATAAATAAATCTTTCCTTCTTTCATTTTGGGTGTTGGGTATTTTGTCCCAGCAAAAGTAACCAAGACAGTTAGTCATCTAGTTACCTCTTTCCTAGCAATAGGGCATGGCTGCTTTATTTAAATGTTTATATCTTTGAAACTTTCAGGCTACCCTTATAAATTATCCAGGGATTGCACTTTATGTTAGTAAAGGCACATCAGTCCTTTATGTGCACAGAAATGATTGACTATTTACCCCTAATTAACATATAAAAGGCATAAATGCAAATCACTCCCCTACAAGCCTCTGTGAAGTGTAAACAGTTGTTGCAAATAGTCTCATCTTCATCTCTAAAGGAAGGGGTAGTCTAAGTGATTTTAAAATTGGTCAGAAAGCTTGAGGAGAGTGTGTAGCTTGCTAGCAGAGAGATATAAGTACAATAGATAAGTGGAGATTTTTCTATGGTCAGAAGTCAGTTTCTACTAAGGAACCTTTGGCTATCCACCAGAGAAAGCTCTGGCCATGACCCTTAAATTGTTCTCAGTTTCTATTTGCCCACACAACCAGAAATTTGTCTCCTGAAAGGAATTCAGCCATCTGTGTGGTCAACATTCCACTGGACATTAGCTTCTATGGGGATTCACCAAAGCAATGCTGGGGCAACCTGTCCTCTGCTTTAAGAGTGGCAGCTGCTCTAAGAGCATTTAATAGAGTAACCAGTTTGTCAAAGTTCTATAAAGGACATTTAAAAGCCTGAGCAAGATTACTTAATGCTTTATAAGTTTACAATAAAGGTTTTAATGTCCACAACTTATTGTCCACACCATATATATAAGTTGGAGAGCCTCCTCTAAGCTAAATGTGTTTTGGTCCTGCAAGTGTGGTGCTTTGGGAAATAGCTCCCTCTGGTTGCACCCAGAAATGGATTATTTCCACTGTGTCTCAGATTCAGTTGCCTAAGGGATACCTGCCCCAAATAGTAAGCTGGACCATGGCTTTTATATATGTTCTCCTGGATGGGCAAAATCATATTGTCTCATCTGATGCAGAGATGGATATGTGTCCCTCATCTAAGAGGACTTCCACTTTTTCAGCATTAACCAATGCTCGTTTTTCTATGGACTTAACTTAGGAGGAAAAGGCTGGAATGTCCCAGAGTTCGTTTATTTCTGATTTTACATAACTCTGAAAAGGAAAGTAAAAATGGAAGTAAAATATTAGCAGTAATGCCAGAGAAAGGAAACCAAAGCTGAACAGGCTTAACATTTCCTCCAGAGTGCAGAGGAGGGTCAGAACCAGCATTTCCCAGAGAACTCTATCTTTCATATCTTAAGAATAGCCACCAACCTAGTGTCATTGATAGAATCTCATGGTTCATTATAGGCATATATATGTTCTAAGTCTGAGCTAGATTATTTATAAGATCATTCATTTTACAAAAGTTCATATTAAAGTTTTCTAGGCTGTGATCTAATGTTTATTTTTCTAGCACTGCTGTCTAAATAATGTCAAGCAAGGAGTACCAGTAAATTTAGTAACTAGTTCAAATACAACATGTACAAGAACAAAACAAGAATAAAAATGTCCAATAATTGTCATAAACTTATAACGTTAGATTTATCATCATTTTAACAAAACAATATAAAAGATAAAGTAATCATAAGCAATGGGCAAAAACAAATCACAAGCAATTGTAGGCAATGGACAAAGACAAAGCAAAATTTGAAGGATAAAAATTTGTTACCTGCACAATTTCCAGTCCAGAGTCTGTGAAACAAAAGCACACTCTTGCCTCATAAATGATCTTGGAGGAAGACCTCCAAATGTTATAGGAGAAAGAAACTTCAAACCTACTGGATATGTTTCAAATGTGTCCAGTAAAAGTTCATGTTCTCTAAAATGGAAGAATGAATTTTAGGAACAGCAGAGGTTAAGAGCAACATTTATTTGTTGAGAGAAAGAAAGCTTCTGTCCAGGAGAGAGCTAGAAGGGGTTCCAAATGTGTTGGCAAAGGCTCTGTCTTTTCTAGAGAATATTATAGAGCATGAGGTGAGGTGAGTCTGAGCTGGGGAAAACAATGGGAACTTGAAAGATGGACATGAGGTGAGACAGAGTCAACCAATAAAATTATGAGTACAGTTGTTCAGATAAGACTGATTAAATCAGGATTCAATACAAAAGTGAGTCACATAGCAAGTGGCAACAGGGTCTTTGCTGATAAGGGATTGGATTAGTGACTTCTGGTTTCCTCTGGTGATCAAGGTATCAAAGATAACTATTTAGAATATCAGTCCCTGAGGTTTATATTTAAGGTGTGGGTGCATGTGTTTTATCTTTTGTCTTGAAATATGGTCCCCAATGAGAGGGGTTTGTTTTCCTCTATAGTTGCAAGGTATCTGGCCTTCCACACTGGCTCCTTGAGGGCCTATTCCTGTCTGACTGCCTATAATATTCTTCCTAACTTGGCTGCTTATAGCACTCCCTCTCAAGATATTTTAAAAATAGGATTATTATCATTATTCTGGCTGTACCACCAGGCAGGGTCTGAGGAAGTTTCAGCAGCTGAGACACAGAACCTAAGCCATCCTACCCATAGAATAGGTGGTAAGTCCACTGATTACCATGGCCAAAAAAAAAAAAAAAAATGAGGATGTGTTAGCAAGAGACAAAAATGATTTTTTAGACAGACATTTAAAATCACACCCCAAAAAGTAAAGTGCAAACTGAAAAGATGGAGGCACACCACAATTTGTAGCTAGGAAGATCTATGTATTTTTGACAGTGGAAATTTGTGAATTTATCATTTGGTTTGATCTTGGTTTGGGTGCTTAAGGATGGACCACCCACCTACAGAAAGATAATGCTAGATTCACAGCAGAAAGTATTTTACAGTGAAAATGTGGTATATTTGCAAGTAAAAAAGCAAGTAAGTGCTACAAGTAAAAAGGAAATGGTCAAATCATTTGCAGATGAAGGGAAATTTTGCAGCCTTTTTGTGTTCTGGGAAAGGAGAAAAAAATCTTTTAAATTAAGCATGTGTGCTTTTAACACTGAAGTTTTTATTTTCTTTAATTATGGTTTTCTTTGTCTACTTTTTTTTATTTTTTCTAACTTACTTCAACAGGAACCATTTTTTTCTTGCCTCTTTCATTTGAACTATAAGATTTTTAGATTTTCTTACTGTCACTCAGTAAATGATCATGAAATAACTAAAGCTTTTGTTATAGGCAGCTGAGTTAGTTAGAAATATTATAGGCAGCAGACAGTGCTGGGCCCTTGAAGGAGCCAGTACAGAAAACCAGATATCTTGGAGCAGACAGACACCTTCTGCTGTGTTCCAGACCTCAAGACAGAAGATAAAACAAATGCAATCACACCCTAATAAATAAATAGGAATTGATATTCTAAATAGGTATGGATCAACTTGAAGAAGCTAGGAGTCACCATTCCAACCCCCTACAGAAAGAGTCACTGTTTTTTAAGCATGCCTGCTTGCTACATGACTCACTTCACCATTTGTTCCTTATTTGGTCTGTTTTATCTGATCAACTAATCATATTAATTGACCATAGTTCTGTCCCACCTCATCCCCATCTGCCTTGCCAGTTCCCATGTTTTCCCCATCTTGGACCTGTCTCACACCTTGGTTTTGCTCTATAAAAGTCCTTAGAAGAGGCAGTCTTTGGCGACTCACTTGGGACACCTTCTGTCTCTCTCTTCCAGACAGAAGCTATCTTTCTCTCAATAAACATATTCTACTCTTAACCTCCATTGTTCCTAAAATTCATTCCTTGATTTTAGAAAACATGAGCTCATACTGGACAGCCAGTAGGTTGGGAGTTTCATTACTTTATATCATTTGGAGGTTCCACCTAGATCATTGGATAGAGGCAAGAGTTTGCTTTTGTTTCACAGTCTCTAGACTGGGACTCATTAGATAATTAATTAATTTTTATGCTTCAAATTTTGCCTTGTCTTTGCCCATTGCTTATAATTATTTGTGCCTCATCTTTATCCATTGCTTATAATTGTTTGTGATTTGTCTTTGTCCATTGTTTATGATTGCCTTGTCTTTCCACATAGGTTTGTTAAAATAATGATAAATATCCATCTAGTAAATTGGGAGCTTTATTCCCCTATGTCACTTTCAGCAATTAAAACTACCTCACCAATTTCATCTGCCCTCCAAAGGGAATGATCATATGTGTAATTGGACAGATCCTCTACATGTCTTCCCCAAAGCAAAAAAAAAAAAAATTTTGAGTAAATGTAAGAAAAAGAAAATGTTAATATTCAGGGATTTTCTTTTGTTTTAGCAAGCTCTTTAGAAATAAACTTTTAAAAGCATAGCATAAACTCTAATGGCTGAATTTGTAACACAATTGAACAATAGAAAATCTTGAAAGAATCTAATTAGATAGAAGATATCACTGCACAGGGTCTTAGGAGATTTCTAAACTAACCCTAGAAGTACAGTTAAGGCTCAGTGTGTCCCACTGAGGAAAATGAATTTTCAGAGTATGTCAAGAGTTTTTGATTCATAGGAGAAAGTTGCTGTGTTTAGAATGTGACACCTGTTTAACCTTCTTATAAAATAAAGCTTATCTGTCACATACTACTGATGTTTTTTTGATAAAGGAGAAAGAAACTCAAAACCTACTAGATGTCTGGCATGGGTTCATGTTCTCTAAAATTGAAGAATGAATTTTAGGAAAAATGGAGGTTAAAAGCAAAATATTTTTATTGAGAAAAAGAAAACTTCTGTTCAGTGAGAGACAGAGGGCATTCTGATTTGGTTGCTAAGGGCCCTACCTTTTCCAGGGACTTTTATAGACCAAAACCACAAGGTGAGACAGGTCTAAGGTGGGGAAAAACCAGAACCCACAAGGTGAGCATGAGGTGGGACAGAATTGTGGTCAATCAATGAGATTGTGAGTATAATTGCTCAGGCAAGTTTGACTAAATTGGGATCCAATAGGAAAGTGAGTCACACAGCAAGTGGGAACAGGGCCTTGCCTGTAGGGGGTTGGATTAGTGGCTTCTTCTAGTTTCTTCCAGGTAATGAATACCTATTTAGAAAACTAGTCCCTGAGGTTTATCCTTAGGGTGCAGGAGCATTTGTTTTGTCTTTTGTTTTGAGATCTGGCTTGCAGAAGGAGGTACTTGTTTTCCCCCACAGTTGCAAGGTATAAGGTCCTCTGCACTGACTTGAGGGCCCAGGCTGTATGTCTGCCTATAATATTCTAACTTACCTGCTGTAATACTTTTATACTTAAGAGAAAAGTAAAGTCTAGAAAAAGGCAGGTATAAAATAATTTTTAAAATTCTATTAATTTAAAAAATTAGTAGAAAATCTTGCTAAAAGCTATAATTACCTGTACAGTTAGATTCTAAGAACAGTTAGAAAGACAAAGGAGAGAATAACCAGGCCTAGATAACACAATTACCATAAGAATTTTCCTGAAAGAGTTAACAAAGCAAGAGAGAACCCAGAGACTAGCACAAGAATATAAGGCTCCTTTTGAACATCCCCTATTTGTGGACCTTATTTGGGCCAGAAATGCACCCAGATTCAAGGGCTCTCATCCATTCAACTTCTATATAGGATAACTTCTTCAAAAATACCACTCCAAACGATGTGGAAATTGAGGGTGCCATGAGGTAAGTGGGGTCCTTAGCCCAGTTCCAATAAATCCTGTCAAACTTGACACAAACAGATCCCTAGCCTACTCCTTCTAGAGAGTACTGGCCGGGTAGAGGCTCTAAGCCAACCCAAATGGAAGTTTCCCTAACAGTAATCCTTTCCAGTCAAGGTGACAGGATGCAACATCTGGATTCATCACTGCAGAATAAAGCTGTGGCCTTCCTCAAGAGCAGCAGCAATAGCATCCCTCTGGATCACTCCAAATCCACATCAAAAACCACCTACAGCTCTGAACCTGTAGAGGATCTTAAATTCTTGTTCAAAAGAAAAAAGAGAAGGTGATGCTAAAATATGTTTACTATGGATATGAGTGATACCAATTTCCTTATCTTGATTTCAAAATTTCCTATATATTCTGTCTCAAGAGGCTCAATTTTATCTCATAGCCACCAGACAGGACCTCAGTGACATTGCATATGATCTGTGGCTTCACAGCTTTTTTATCTAAGAATTAAAGAATGACTTCCTTCTATGTCCACTTGGTTATAACCTTTGTTGGACCTTCTGGCACTCTTGTGTCTTTTTTCTTTCTTTTTTTCTTTCTTTCTTTCAAGGGACGTGAGGAAGATTTTTAGAGGTACATATAGGATGCTTGAAGTGCATGTGCTCAAAGAAATGAGGAACAGTAAAGCTGGGAACTGGGGAACTTTAATGTAATTTGGGAGGTAGAAATCTGTGGAATTTGAGTTTCAGTCTCAATCTCAATCTTAGTTTTAGTGGATGGGAGAGCATGGCCCACCTCTATGAGAGAATAGACTATTTGTGTGAGAAATACCAAAAAGATGGTCCATTCTTAGGTGCAAGAGGATTATTTGCAAGTAATAGAAAATGGAAAAATCATAAGCAGGTGAAAGGGACTTGCTTAGGTTTGTTGATTTGGGAGAAGAGAAACAAATGTAAACTGGGCCTGTTTTGAAGCTATAGAATTTTTAAGGGACAATTTTTAAAATCCATATTTCCTTTTCTCATTTATAATTTAATTTGTTCTCTCCTATCTCATCCTTCACACCACACCCCAGATGTAAGGCTCTTAATCTTAAAAGGGTGGCTGAAAGTCAGTTATCCTTTAGTAAATGCTTCAGGGAAAAGAGAGGTCCTGATCTTGCCTAACCAGGGACCACAGTCTCCTTCTGACTACCTAAAGTAAACATAGGAATGCTGAGATTCATCTTTTGCTATTGGCTCCCCAAGAAAGATGTTATCAATTGGGTCTGAGGTCCCTGAGACTGAAATACAGAATTTAACTCACTCCTTTAAAATAAATATGCAGGTCCACTGACTCCTATCATGGAAGAATGACTTTCAAGATGTATCAATAAAGAGTTATGAGAAGGACTTATTAGAGATAACACAGGGAAGAAAGCTATAGCTAAATGTGCAATTTAAAACAAGGAGGCAGGGAGTCAGCTAAAACTTGCTTGAACAGGTCTTTCCAGGTGTTGATCTGTTTCAGCGAAATTGCCAGGCATTTTCATTGAAACCAGACAAATTTTTCTTTTCCGTGTGGGGAAGAGTCACTGTTTCAGATAAAAGATTTCAAGATGAAAAGAGGTTCCTCCCTCTTGTTCTTGAAAATCAAAGGGCTAGCCTATAAGGCTAGCTAGTGAAGAAAAATGGTGGGAGTTGACATAAACCCATTTGTAGCCCCAGGATACTATGCAGGCTCTAAGTTTATTTATTCACACACACTCAGGGAGGGACACTCTTAAACATAGTACATTACCATTAATTCCAGGATCACACAAACTCAGAAACACCCAGGGTGGGATGCCTTTCATCCCAGCATCATGCCAAACCAAGAAGATAAATCATTTCCAAAACTGGGGTAAGTGGAGAGCAAGTTAATTTAAAAAGAAAAAGAAAAAAAAAAGCAATACAGATTAAGAAAGAAATGCCATTCATAAAACTGGGGTATGTGGAGACCAGGTTGCTTCCCCCATCCCCATGGCCAGGCCAAAAAGTCCCTTACCTAGCACCTTGAGAAGAGTCCCATGGTTCCCAACTTAGAAGGAGAGAGGGAGGGGAAAGGAGACAAGGAAAAAAGGTCTCATGGAGAGAAACAAAAATTATGCCCAACATGGGGCTTACATTGGTCTCCAGTATCTGAGCTTTACTCCTGGCTGGATCACTAAAGTGTTATCAGATTCTCCTGGTTATGCTTCTTCTAAAAGTAGCTCATCAATGAAATGTTACCAGGTTCTGCATTGCTTATCTTTCCTCCCAGAGTCTGATTCCAGGTTCTTTTTATCTCAAATAATTCAACAAAAATGAGCAAAAAGCAGTTGGAAAATTTATTTAAATAAATAAATGTGAACAGTGAGAGAGAACCTGGCCTTGCAGAGTCAGCTTGGGCCTAGTAAAAGAGAGAAAAGCAAAATAAAAGAACACCCAGGAGGAAGCAGGTGAACTTTCATGAGGAAAGCCATAACAAGTTCTTCTTGGCCTCTGTGTCTCCTTATACTGTCCACATCTCAAGGAAATGTACAGGTCCCTTAGGTATCACTTCTTAAAGTGATACTGGAATCCCATGCCCTAGGCCAACATTAGGTCTGCACCATCTCATTGAAAACTTGCTGCAGTTCTTCTAAGATGTCTATATGCAGAGTTTTGGGAACTGTTCTGCACATGCTTTTTAAGAGCTTATAATTAGCAGGTCACATCTACTTCCCCAGACAGTTTTGACAATTCGTGCACTCCTGTGTCCAGATATGCCAAGTTTGTGTCCACTGAAATCAAAGAATAAATTAAAAGGGCAGTGGAGGTTAACAGTAGGAAGGATTTGTTGAAACATGCTCCTGAGACGTAGGAATGGTCCCAAAACTGGGTTGCCAACACGCCTCTTTTTTAGGGCTAATTTACATAGCAAAGCTACAGCTCTCTGTATACATGGGTCAAACTGTAATCAACCAGTAAGAGTGGAGTATTGATGCTTAGCGAACATTGATCTAATATGAAAGCAGGGTGTGTAGCAAGGCTGATATTACTAAACTTGGTTTATCCATGAT